>PVLD010006985.1:0-95222 GCA_004027595.1 Dinomys branickii
AAAAAAAAAAAAAAAACTGGAAGAGGCTACAGAAAAAAATAATCCCTAAGGTGCAAAAAAATGAACACAAAACATGAAAAATGACAAAATGAACATTAAAGCAGACAGAGTTCTAAAAAGGAGCTCAGGAAAACAACGAAAGGAATGAAAGCCCATCATAGGAAACAAATAGAATCAATGAGACAGATACAAACAGAAGTCCAAAGGATTAAAAATGCCATTGAAAGTATATGCAACCAATTGAATGAAGGTGAGTTGAATATCAGATCTAGAAAATAGGACGGTGGCTATCAGCTGTGAAAAGAAAGAGGTCTTAAAAGTTTCAAGAGACCATGAAAAATCAAACTGCACGATCGAGCAAAGATGAACAACATAAGATTGATTGAATCATTTGTAAAGGTAGGTATGGAGAGTGAAAAAGACATATATATATATATGTATATAAAACCTCTTCACAGAAATAATGGCAGAAAACTTCCCATACAGGGAAAAAGAATTTGACGTGCAGTAAATTAATGCATACAGAACTGCAAATAGTCATGACTGAAATGCATCTACACTAAGGTACAATAATCAAGATTCAAGAAATTGAGAACAAGAGCAGAATACTAAGAGGGGACAGGGCAAGGAAACAAATGACCTATAAAGGAAAACCCATTAGACTCACAACATACTTCTGAGAAAAAACCCTCAAATCAAGTATAGCTTGGAGTGAGGTCTTACAAACCCTAAAACAGTCTGTGGCCCAGATTGAGGTATCCCACAAAACTATCTTTCAAAATTAGTGGAGAAATAAGATACCTCCATAACAACAACAACAAAAAATTATGGCCAACAAATCAGTTTGAGAAAATGCCCTGAAGAATATATTACAAAGAGATAATGAAAACAACAAACACATGAACACCAGTACTAAAAAGCCACCAGGAAAGGCAAGCAATTAAACAGAAGAGAAAGACAAGGAACTAACAACAGGAAAATAACATGAAAAAAATAAGCCAATACATATCAGTTATAACCATCAGTGTAAATTGTCTCAATACACCAATCAAAGGAAATAGACTGGCAAAGTGGATCAAGAAAGATTAAAAAAATCCAACAATATGCTTCATTCAAGAAACACATTTAACTTCAAAAGACAGTCCTAGACTAAAAGTCAAAGGATGGAAAAACAATTCTCCATGTCATAGGAACTCAGAAAAGAGCAGAAATAAATATTTATTTTAGACTATGTGATATATTTAATCCAAAACTGGTCAAAAGAGACAAAGAGATGAAGAAATTCACTATATACTTGTTCAGGGAAAACTCTGAGAAGAAGAGACAACAATCACAAATGTACACGAACCAAACAACAGTGCACCAAATTACGTAAAGCAAATATTAACAGAACATGAAAAACCAAATAAGCACTAACACAGTTGTAATAGGGGTTTCACAAATAGATAGATCAAACAGACAGAAGTCACAAAGAAATGTCAGAATTAAGCCAATCCTGTGATCAAATGGACCTGGTAGATATTTACAGAGTGTTCCACCCCAAATCATCAGAATACACATTCTTCTCAGCTGCACATGAGATGTTCTATAAAATAGGCCATATACTAGCCCACAAAACATGCTTCAGAAAATGCAGAGGAAATGAAATCATCCCATGCATACTACCTGACCTTAGTGCGATGAAACTTAAAATCAGTGAAAAAAGAAATCACAAAAACTACATAAACACATGGAAATGTAACAACCTTCTTAACAATGAATGGGTCACAGAGAAAATTAAAGACAAAAACTATTATATACAATTAAATGATAATACCAATACAACATACCAGAACTCATGGGACACAGTGAAAGCAGTCCTATGAGGGAAATTTATAGCAATGAACTAACACATTAGGAAAACTGAACAAGTTAAAATAAACAACCTAATGTTGAACATCAAACTTCTAGAAAGAGAAGAACAGGGCTGGGGATATAGCTCAGTGGAATAAGTGCTTGCCTAGCAAGCGCAGGGTCCTGAGTTCGATCCCCAGTACCGCAAAAAAAAAAAAAAAAAAGGAAAGAAAGAGAAGAACAAATGAAATCCAAAGTCATACAAAGGAGGAAATTATAAAGATAAGAGCAGTAATTAATGCAATTGAGACTAAGAAAACAATACAAAGAATCAATAAATTGAAAAGTCAGTTGTTTGAAAATAAATAAAATGGATAAATCATTAGTCAACTTCATCACAAAAAGGAAAGAGAAAACATAACTTCAAGCAATATTCTGGTTTTTAGCCTGGCAAATAAGATACCTAGAGCAAGATTTCCAGTTGTTTTGTGGTTAGAACAGTACCAAAGTATTATTTCTCACAAATGAGTGGATCACTTGTGTGGCTCTTCTTGTCTAAACAAATTTGCTGTTAAGTCTGATCTAGCCCATGCATGTGAGATTAGCTGAGAGTTGATTTAAGGCTGCTTGTCTACAACAGTCCCGGCTAACTCAGCTGGTTTTGTTCAATGCACTCTCTTATCCTCCCAGCATGATAGCCTATCCTTGTCATTCATAACCACAGGGCTCCAACTAGAAGATGGGAACCTTAAGACTGCTTCAAAAAATAGGCTTAGAACTGAACCGGGCATGCCTGCCAAAGTACTTTTACAAAATTAGTGAATGTTAAGCAATTTATGCAGAAAAATGGGTTTTATTGTGACATATATATGTGTATGTATTATATATACATGCATATATCATACTTTGACAAAAACAATTCATACAGCCAACACAGGTTTAGGCACTCGCAGTCTCCGCCTGCTCCACTCCCACAGCAAGAAACCAAAAGTCATATTGTAAAGGGCGCAGATACAAAAAGAAATAGTAAATCGGAATGCTAGTATAGTTACCTACTGTACCTGACAACCTATTCTAAATTTTGATTGTCATTAATTTTAAGTTGAGTTTTGGACAGATCTTGTCTTGTTTTTTCATTATGCACTAAAGGAAATTTGATCTGATTTACTTAATCCACTATTGCTATTGTTGCTGAAAGATTGTTACTTTGATTTTTATATTTTTAGCAATTTTTTTCACGAAAAACTAAAAACACATTTACTTAATGCAAATCCCCAATTGAAATCACAGAAAATAACAGGGATGATCGAAACCTGGGTAGATGTTAAAGTTAACTACATTTACTAGACTGCCTTGATATATTCTATTCCTCTTTAATTGGTACATAACGCTCAAGTTCTGAAGCTCAGGTTTTATTGAAAATCATCTCAACCCTCAAGCTAACCAAAGGTTTTCCTAGGCCTGAAGTAGTAATCCGCTCTTTGCAGCAGAGTGCTCTGCAGTTTCTTCTACTTTAGACCTCTCCGTCGGGTTAATACCTCTGTATTCGTTGTCTTTCCCGCGTGATTTTTTATGCTGGAGAAACGGAACTCCACCTCTTGAAGAACAGTGCACATTGGTATCTGCAGGTGGCTTTTGACTTAGGGGTTCTTCAATATACTGCTGCAGATCTGCCTTTTCTTTATGCACGACCTAACTTTTCTCACCTTCTTTTTCTTCATTATTTTCTAAACAGTTCAGCATAATCAACAGCTCAAGTTTTTCCCTTCTCAACCAATCAAGGAGCGGTTCTTGTGGTTCAGTTCTCACCAGTGTTGATGGATAGAAATAATGTTTTCCTCTGTGATATTGTACATGTTGGGATATCCAGTTTGAGATCCTGTTGCAGGAAGCAATGAAGCTTAGTGAAACCCAGTTTTGTAGTTTCCTTAAGTTCTAGATTTTATGCTAACAAATGTTTTTCATCAGTTCTTATCTGGCTAAGAAAAATATCATGCTGGTTCTCATTTTGTGCTTTATGTCCATTTAATTTTTCAGTGATCTCTGACTTGGAAGCCTTCCAACACCCATTGGTTTTTAGAAATATTTATTGTGCAGATTTGTTAACCTATGAAAGACAGTAATTACCCGAGGGGCATTAAAATGTATCTAAATGTCTGTCTGTCCATCTATCTATCTATCCATCTATCATCTACCCTTTTTCTCGTTAAGCATAATGCTCATTCAGAGTCACGTTGAGTACTCTGGCCAGGAGGTCAGGCAGTTGCTTTATGATATTCCATTTCTCCCCAGGGAGTTCATGTACAAGCATGCTTATTTATGTTTAATTCAAGTGGATATGTCACGTAAATTTAGTCCTTGACATGCAATTCAGGAAATTGAGTCTCTTTTATACAGTTCGCTGATTGTAAAGTCCATGAACAGTTTATTGGATAGTTTCCACGCAATCAAGCTGCCTAGTGTAATTTTTCCTAAGGGACTGAATCTCTGTGTTGTTATTTCAATCCCAAGTAAAGCTACTTGCGTTGTAATAGTTGAGAACTCATGATTACCCTTTGCAGCAACTTTCACAAACTTGTTATTAAATTGTTGTTTCTCTTTCTCCACTGTTCTAATAGCAACTCCAGGAAAAGCTGCAGTTGTAAATAAAATAAGACTATGTCATGTATGCTCCATTACACACAGAACTGCTGTTATTTTTCTTTTATTCTACATCAGAAAGAAACACAATTACAATTGTGTACAAAATGTCTACTATTTTCTCTTCACAGTGTCATCATTTTAATACTCTGGACTATGCAATAATGTCACACTGTATAAAACTATTACTAAAATTGGTGGTCACTGAAGGTTAAGACCTTGTGTAACTCCTCTCTGTATCCCATTTCATGGAAGAATGAGGATGTTCTCAAGTGCTGTCTTGTGCTGTCCTGCACACCTGTGTGTTCTTTCCCATTTGTATTTTACTTAATCTAATTCACTGTATGCAACAATCAGAATGCACTTGTTGATTTGCTTCTTTATGGTCATCACTAGATGGCATTTACAGAAAGCACAAAAATATTGCTGATAAGAATATCAAAGGTAGAAACATACTAATAAAGAAAGGACCTGTTTTGGTATTCCAGATTAATTAAATATATATGTACACAAATTTTCAATGAAATTCATTCATCAAGGCTGCTTTTGAGTACCCTGTAAAACAGTATAATTTTGTCGTATTTCCCCTATTGCCCCGCATCAGCCAGAAATATCTCCCTCAACAAAAATCTCTAAGCAGTTAACTTAAAATAGTTTCACTCATTTATAATGATCTAAATGACTCTGTTAATCTTTATTGCCAAACAATAATCTTCTTGAAGAGAATAAATATTTCAGTTAGAGCAATTTACAAACACAGCTGAGAATCATAACTAGATTTTTTTTCTTTTTCTGTTTGTTTGTGTTTGCGGTACCAGGGATTGAACTCAGGACCTTGCACTTGCCAGGCAAGTGCTTGTGCCACTGAGCTATATCCCTGGCCCCCATAACTATATATTACTGAGCACTGTGAGACCAGCTAAAATTAAGAGACTGACCATATCAGCTACCGGTGATGATGTAAAGGAATTGGAGAACTGGAATTCATGCTCCTCTCTTAGGAACATAAAATCACACACCTACCTTGGAGAATATTTTGAAGTCCCGTTAAATATTTCTCCATGCCTAGTGTTTCAGCTAGTTATTCCACTCCCGGGTATGCACTGAGGAGAAAGTAAAACACATACCTGTCCACACACTTGTGCATGAAAACTCCTTGTAGTTTTCTTTACCATAATCTCAAGCCAGAAAAGAACCCACATACATTGCAATGGGTTGCTGCATAAACAAATATGGCATATAAATATCAGTGAATTATGGGCACATGCAGCAACCTGGGCAAAAGAGTAAGTATTTATACTATTTCTTTCTTATGGAACTCTAGGAAAGATAAATTAACACAGTATGTAGTAAAAAGCGCACACCAGTGTTTGCCTGAAGGAGGAAATAAAAAGAAATGTGAAGAAAGAATTATACAAGGGCACAAAGTACTCACAGGTGATCAGTGCTGTCTCCATTTGACTATAATGATGATTTCGTGGTGATTTTCACGTGGCAGCCCTTGCACACTCTAAATGTAAGCAGCTCGTTGGATGCTTAGTGAAGACATTCAAATTAAAATAGTAGCACTTGCTTCAGCAATTCATATACTAAAAATTAAATTAAAATAATAAATAATGAAATGTGATTGGGGCTAGGAAGTGTAGGGGAATTTTGAGGTTTTTTTCAGTGGAAATGATATTTGGACTTTGGTAATACTCTCAGATCTCAGAAAAAAATAAGTGGGTTATCAGGTTCTCTTTCTCTTATTTTTCTTTTCTTTTTCTTTATTGCTTCCTGCTTTCCTGCATCATTCTTTTTTTCCTTCATTTTTCTTTTATTGCTGACTTAGGAACTACAATTAATACAGAGATATTGGTTGGCTAAATAGTCCGACTTTACCTTTTGTACCTTTGCGCCTCTCAGAACGTCTGCTACCTGTGGGCTCATTACGTTTCCTGTCTCCACTGTAATTTTTGATAGGCTTATTATTGGTTTTTGTAGCAAGCAAATAAAGGTAGACAAATTAAGCCCAATTAAATGCTGAGTAGAAAATTTTAATATTAACATGTTGCTCTTAATTGGTTTTGAGGTACTTTGGGGATTATTAATACAATTTATACTATTGGACAGAATTCTGTGCTTATGAGTTTTTTAAGTAACATTCTATTATTGAATTGTATTACTATCCAAAATAATGGAAATTAAAGTCTTCACCGAATGGCATATTACTTATGCATTATTAAATATTATAAACAAACTTTCATTCTTATTTTAACTTTATTTATGTCACTCAATTTTTATGTTATTAAACATTTGTCTTTTTATTCTTTCACTTAACTGATATAAAACATGAATTTCTTAGATGAATTTTATACAAAGTGACCATTGTTATAAAAGACTATATTCAGCAGCCAAAACAACTCTGATTAAAAATATGTTCCTTGATTGCTAAAATCAGAATTTGTTAACCAAAAAGCGATCTATGCAGCTAATAATGAAAATAAACTTTGGTTAAAGTCTGCATGATACAGCGTACTTGTCACTGTGAACAATGCATTCCACACGACTTCACTTTCAAAAGGAATTTACTAGGCTTTATTAGAAACAATTGCAAATAAAATCCTGTATTGGCTTACTGTAATTCAGATAAACATTATATAAATTATGCAAAGTTTATCTTGCTATAGAAAGACGATAGATTAAATTTAGAAAAGTACATGGCACATTTTCTTCCACCTAAGCTGACACTGGCTGGGTCAATACTTCCTCAATTCCATGTGTTTGAGATGACTTTTCTTATTGTATTTAGGTCATTTTTTTTCCCATTGTGAGGTTCATGATCATGTTTTTGATTCAGAGGAAAATATTTCTACAAATATTTTTATAATTTTTTTATAAACAGACTTCACATCCAAAATAGTTACCAATTTAGTGCATTCATTATCTATGACTGTGTTGGTAGCTATAGATACGCAATTTAAAATCATCTCCCTGTCTATCCACTGAGAAATTGTGAAAAGCGCATGTAACTCAAGCAAAAATTTTGGAGCAAAACTACAAAATTTTCTGGAGCAATTACATCAGTGAATGACAAAATTGAGAGCAATTGGTACTTACAACACATTTTACTTTTCCTGCTAAAATATACCGTGAGAGTTTTCCTTATTAGGTTAAACATAACTTGACTTCTATGAATGATTGTTTTCTCTCTTACTGTGTTTATTTTCCTTGTTTCTATCATTGATTATACAGTGAAATATTTTGGAAAAACCTTTCACAATTTGAAAAAATGAATTTCAAGTATTTATATTCTGCTTTGTCACCACATCTGTGAAAAGTAGTTAATTTTTTAAAGAGGAAAAACTAACAAACTGTCAACAATGGAGACAAAAACAGCAAAAATGATATAAGACATCAAGACAAAATGATAGGAATTAACAATGGTTGCTACATTACCTATTGGTATCTTCAATAAAGTTGCTCCTTCTACCCGATGTAAGAATGTAAGATTGAGCAAACCATGAAAGACAGTAACAAGTAACAAAAAAATTTAGAAATGATAGAGATTCACCATAGAAGATGGTAGGAATTCAGCAGTGGTTCTTATATTGCATATTGTTATTTTCAAATCAGTCTTTGTGATTACCAGATTACTAATTATAAATGTGTCATCTCCAGTCATAGGGCCTTAACTGTGACTAGAAACTCAGCAAAAACATGTACCTGACCAAATTCAAAGACCCAATCCAGAAATGGGCATCTGAGATGCATACATACTTCTCAGATAAAGAAATACAAATGGCAAATAAATATATGAGAAAATGTTCCACATCCTTAGTCATTCGAGAAATGCAAATAAAAACAACACTGAGGTTCCATCTCACCCCAGTAAGAATGGCCAGTATGAAAAAATCATCCAATAACAAATGCTGGCGAGGCTGTGGAGAAATAGGGACTCTATTACACTGCTGGTGGGAATGCAGACTGGTGCAACCACTGTGGAGAGCAGTTTGGAGATTCCTCAGCAAACTAGGTCTAGAGATTCCATTCAAACCAGCTATTCCCCTTCTGGGTATTTTCCCAGAAGATCTGAAAGCATCATATCACTCTGATATATGTGCACCCATATTTATAGCAGCGCAATTTGTAATAGTTAAATTGTGGAAGCAACCCAAATGTCCATCCACAGAAGACTGGATTAAAAAACTGTGGCATTTTTATATAATGGAATATTATTCAGCTATAAAGGGGGACAGATTTGGGGCCTTTGTAGGCAAATGGTCACAACTGGACACCATACTCATAAGTGAAATAAATCAGAGGTACATGTGCAGGCAACGTATTGTGTCACTGGTGTAAGAACCTGAGGGTGGGAACATAAACTAAGAAACATGAAGGAAATCTGTTCAAAAGTAAAGAACAGATGGGACGTGGGAAAGGAGAAAAGAAAGAGGCAAAAATGTATGTATGAATATATGTGTGTGTATACATATGTGCAGGATGGCTAACATGGTTCTACTATTGTCTTATGTCACTTAATGGTATGGAATAGTTGATGACGGATTGTTTGATCAATCTTGTATGTCTATATGTGTTCTCCGGAGCATACATTTTGAAGATATCAATATGCAAGGCAACAACTATTGTTGGTTTTCTGTTGCTTTGTCTATAATTCAATTCTGATTATATGGTTATTGAGCTACTTTGTGTCTCTTTGTTAATGCTTTTCGTTTTTTTTTTTCTTTCTTTTTCTGTTGTTGATGATGTAGTTCTTTTTGCTTTCACACTTTAAAAAGAAGTTGTACTACTGACTTAGGTCACTTTATTGTAAGGAATAGTTGATCATTAATTGTCTGATCAATTTTGCATGTCTATATCTGTTTTCTTGAATATACACTTAGAAGTTATCAATATGTAATGCAACAACCATTGCTGATTCCCTGTCACCTTATCTGTAACTCAGATTCGATTGTACTATTCTTATGCTACTTTGTGTCTGTTTGTTAATATATTTTTGTTTTTATACTTTTAAAATAAAAAAAACTCAGCAAATAGGAAATGTAGTCATGTAACTTCTTGAGAAGTAGAAAATGGATAGTTGAGAAGTGGAGATGCAGCTCAGTGGCGCAGCACCTGCCTGGCAAGTGTGAGGCCCTGAGTTCAATTCCTGGTACCAAAAGAGAAAATAGTTTTTAAAAAGGACCGAAAGAAAAAAGGTCCTTAAAAATGAATAGTTGCTATTTAGAGAGATTGTCTTATGGTAGAAACAATACAAATATCTACATTGAGGTTTACATCATAGAACTAACACTAGTTCTACAAACTATAATTTACTGTGTAAGACAGACTTCATAGTCATCTTTTAATTCTCCCAGTCACATTAAATTTGCTCATCCTTCCACTATGCAAGAAGTATGTTTAAGGTTTGATTCTTAGTATCTGTGAGATGGCCAATAATTATGACCAAGTCATTTGCTTAACTGAAGGGCTGTGTGCTGTACAAGGGAGAGATACACAAAAATGTGGAGGGAGAAGAAGAAGCGGGGAAGGGAAAAAGAGAGAGAAAGATCCCCATAAATATACAAAATACTCTGCTTTCTATTTTGATCAAACTATTTTGAAACACTGACCAGTGATTTTGGCCATGGAAATGCTATATAACAAAATTTGCCCTGGATCTGAGTTCAATCCTAAAATCAAATGATCTTGAAAAGGAAAAGAGATTTATTTCAACAGAAGTGTGCCTTCTTAAATTAATAAATATTTGGTTTTTGGATATTAGTACTTATGTTAATATATAGATAGATATAGATATAGATATAATATTCTCAGGGTTTTTTTCCCAAACAACATTTTTCTTCAAAACTGTCCGTGTCATCTCACACATCTGTAGCCTGTAGGCTTTAGGTCCCTCATCAACTATTATTTTATTCTATTATTTAGACTTTTTGTGTTTTCTGTACACATTGTGGATCAAATATACACAGATCAACTCAGAGTTTTAATACATACAATTTTGACTTTTAATAGTCTTGTATGCCTTCATTATCTTTATGTTCTTTCCTTTTAAAAAATAACCTTCACCCAAGACCTTCAAAGAAATTTCTGCATCTATTTTGTAATAAGAACATCTTGTATTGCATCTATGATTTCAGATGTTACTAGAATTTTTTTGTTCAGAAGTTTTCCCCTTCTGAGGATTTAGAATGCTTTCAAAGTCCTTTGCTTCTGCTTTGCTTCTTTTATGCTGTGCTCCATTTTCCACATCATTTACACACTATACAATATTTTAAAACTGAATATATAGCCAGGCATGGTGGCACATGCCTACAATCCCAGCACTTGGGACGCTGATGAGGAAAATCATTGCAACTTCAAGAGCAGCCTGGGCTACAAAGTGAGCTCGAGGCTAGTCTGAACTGCATAGTAAGACCCTGTCTCGAAAAGACCAAAAAAAAAAAAAGAAAGAAAGAAAGAAAATTGAATACACAGACGTGAAGTTTATCAACAAAGAAAGTGTTTGCATGCCCTTGAGCCATATATCTGTAACAATCAGTACACATTTTATCCAAAGCTGTGCACACACTCAATAGCTGTGCATACTTCTGTTGTAATAATCCTATATAACAAAAAGGTCTATGTCTCACTACCTTTACAACCACAAAGCCTGTCCCTTTCCCACTACCTTTTAGCTGCAGCTGCTGCAACTCTGAGCTGCTGGTTGTGCTGCTTCCTCCAAGTGTACTGACTGTGAGTCTGCTTCATGTGTCTTCTGTTTTAACACGCAAGTCCATTTCTGCTCTCTCATTACTAGAGGAAGAAACAGAAAGGTCAAGCTAAATTATGTAATCACTACAGCTTTTTCTAGGATTGAGTAAGGATTCAATAATGGTTGTTATATTGCATATTTTTGTCTTCAAATTAGTTGTTCAGATTACCAGATAAAATCATGCAAAATTGGTCAGAAGAAGAAAAATTTAAGCATTATATTTAAATTAGTAAACATTATTAATATTAATTATTATGTTTAAATATTAAAACAGAAACATTAAATCTACTGGAGGAGAAAGTAGGTAGAAATGATCAATGTTGATGTTATGGGTAAATTAGATTTGCTTCTCTCGTAGTATGTTTTGGGAAAGAATTTTGATTTTGTGATTAGAGGTACTACCTGTAATTATGACAGCAACAAATTCAGACTTACTCTGCATCTGTATATACAAAAATTTCTGGATAAGAACAGAATATGTAATTTGCAAAAACTCAGACATCTAAGCAGATTGTTAGTCTTTGTTTATATTTTGCGTTCCACACCACAGTCTGGCGTTTTGAAAGGACAATGAATAAAAAGCTACACAATTTGCTTGATGCTTCAAAAGATTTGAAAATTCATTAAAATATTTTTAGCAGTATGTGCAGGCTAGAGGTGGTCAAGTTTGTCTTTTCCTTAAGGACACTTTAAAACTCTGCTCGAAAAGCAGAGGAGCGGTTGTGTTACCAGCACATTATCTAACCCTATAGTTTTCTTCCTCATGGTATCTACAGTTAGAGGCTACAACCAACACCAAATCTGTGTGAAAAAATATTCAAAGCAACAACATAAACTATAACTATTAACTCTATAACTTCTAAAATAAACATATGTGGTGGTGGGGATCAGTTGTCAAGAGTACCTTGATTGAACTTTATTTTTTGTTACTAATATGCTGGTTTGTAAACCTGAATGAATATAAGAAATACCTGTAAAACACTTAAAATCGTGAAGATAGCTAAGCCCAACACCAGATCCTTGCAGTAAGCTCAATGTGGGGATAAGATCTGATTGTTTTGAAAAAATTCCATGTAGATTGTTACCTATTATTAGTTAAATTAAGAGCTGTTACTCTTATTTATTTTTTATTATCCACCAGGGTAATATTCATATACATTTAATGTAATAGCAATTGTTAGGATATGTGGGGTAAATAAAACTTAGGAAAAACTTGTTTACATGTGAGGCTAGGTATGAACTTTTCATATGATCATGTGAAATTGAAATTGCCTCCATTGGAGAAAGAACTATATTCTGTTTAAAAATTTGCAACCAGTTGAACAAAAACAAAGGCATAAACGAAACAACATTAAAACATTAAAAACGGGCACAGAATTTCAAATCAAGGTGATATGAAATTAACAATGATTGTTATATATTGTCATCTGCAAAGTTATATATTGTCATCTGCTCAGATAACCAGATATAGGCGAGTGAGATTGATCAAACAATTTCACATTAACTGTTTCTTTCAAGAAACCAATAGAAATTAGTAGTACAATTATCTTAGCTCTCTTGTGTGTATAGGTACATATTTTTCCCTTCTTTCTTTTTCTTTCCCTTTTCTGTCATCCCAGTTGTTCTTTCCCATTTGAGCAGTTTGTTTCCCTTTCACAAAATCTATCGCACCTTTCAGATTTTAGTTACCTTTTCAGATTCTTATACTAGGGAGGCAATATGATCCTTACACATGTGAGTCTCATTTATTCCACTTATGAGTGTGGTCTTTAGTATACATGCATAATGGTACATAACTGCCACACTCTGGAAGGCAGGGCAGAAGGCTGGCAACCTTGAGTGACTTGGAAGCTCGGAAAGAAAGGAGAAAGCAAGCAAGCAAGCAAGCAAGCAAGAGGGAGGAAGGAAGGAAGGAAGGAAGGAAGGAAGGAAGGAAGGAAGGAAGGAAGGAAGGAAGGAAGAAAGAAAGAAAGAAAAAGAAAGAAAGGAAGATAAAAAGAGTGGGGATGAAGTTGCTCAGTGCAAAGGCCTAATATTCAACTCTCAGTGCCACCAAAATTCAAGCAAATAAATTTTAAAAACCAACCAAAACGACAAACAAAAGCAAGAAAAACAAAAGAATGAGTACAAACTTATGGCCAGTTCAGCTGGAGTGCACATGATTTTGACCTTGTTTTATACATGTCATAACACTCGCAGAGAGACCCGGAGTTGCTCTGCGGTGTGGCTGGGCACCACCAAGGTGTGTCTTCTACCAGAGGAAATTAAAACCACCTCATCTTTGCTGCTTTTTGAATACTGCTTCATGTTTTTCATTTTTTTATTTTAAGGAGAAAAGAACAAAAACAAAATAATAAAAACAAAACAGCACAACAACAATAGAAATGATACAGAATTCCAAAAAAGATGAACAGAAATTAACGATGGCTGTTGTATTACATATGTTATCTTCAAAGTTTGCTCAGATTGTCGGATATAGGCTCACAGGACTAGCCAAACAATTACACACTGACTGCTCTGCTCGATAAACCAATGGAAATTAGTGGTACAATTGTCTTAGCTATCTTGTGTATATATAAATGCATATTTTTTCACTTGCTTCTTTCTCTTTATAACAGTGTTGATCACCCGGCCACTCTCCACCTAGTACAGCAGCCCTTTCACTCTCCTCTTCACATCCTATGGGAAACACTTTTTTGAATTAGCTGACATTCATTTACTGCACTTTAATAATTATCTGCCATGCAAATAATAAATAAATTTTCTTCTCTTTTTGTGCTTAGACAAATATAAAAGCACACAGAGAGCTTTATCTTTGTTTATTTAATACTTTCATCCTCTCCTGGCGTACTTGTCTCTGCTCAACTTAAAAAGATAGAAAACAAAAGAAACACCTGAGTAGTTCCATGACTAGTTCTCATGTAATTACAAACTCAGTAAGTTTTAAAATATATATAATAATATCGTTATAATAATAATATAACAATATGATTATCATACAAGTTTTATGTTTTTGGCATATCGGTCTGGATGTTAATCTGTATGTATGACAATTAACTATCTGTATGTAGGATAATTAAGTTAATAATGATATATGAAATAAATGAACAAGTCTGATGTTGGGAAAATAAAGAGGTGGGGGGAAGAGGAGAGACAGAACCCGGATGTATTACATACACGTGCCAAGTCCCTGCAATGAACACAAGCACAGCGCACTGCAAACGTGTACTAATAAAATTCTGAGCAACTTCTTTGAAGATAGCAGTATGCAATATAATAACCATTGTTCATCCTCTAGCATCTTGTTTTGAAATTCTGTATTGTTTTTATCGCTTTTCCTCCTTAAAATAAATAAATATATATTTTTTTAATGAATGATGTTTATCTTTAGTCATGAAGTATAATTTTCAATCATATTAAATCATATTTTCTGAAAACAATGCTATCAATGTTTCATTGAGTGCAAGAGAGTATAATTAGTGAAAATTGATGAAAAACTAGACATTAACACGATAAACCAACAGTGCGTCTCGATTTTCTGTCTCACCCTCCTGAAGCGCAGTGATCACACGGCACGCTTAGCTGTCTTGTAAAAAGTGGAGTCCGACACACATCACCGCCGTATTACTCTTTCATTTTTAACTCAAGTAATTCTTTTTACCTCCCAACTATGAAGCTGATCGTCCCAGAATTTTAAAAAGTATTTATAGAAAAGTAACGAATCTATAAAAAGACTTTTTTAAACAACCGCCTAGAATACTAAGTAGTACTAGCTGTTGCGTATGTGCTCTGATCCCGCCTCAAGGGCGAGGCGCTCCGCGACCCCTCCGCGTGTGCCTGACCTGCACTGACCGGGTTAATCTCTGCTCATCACTTTCATCTCAGCGTCATCCTGTGCCTCGGGGAAAACATTAAGGCCGTCGTGCTAAGCCAGACATTTCCTCAGAGATTTGAAAATGACAGCGTTTCTTTTTTCAGAAATACTAACAGTATTAGAAATTATAGGCTTATTACTGTGATTAGATGTTTGAGCAGGTCGCCTCTCCAGTGGAGTGAAACTTCAATCGGGGGAGAACAGATCTTTGGCTCTCACTCGCGGTCTCCCCCCTCCTCCCTCTGGCACCGGGCATGCTGGGCACATGGTAAGTGCCTAAGGACTACTTCTGGATTTATTTAAGTAATAAATTTGTCTACAAGCCTCTAAGTACAATACTCAGTATCAGTGTAGATTCTTCACTTGCTTTTCTGCTTCTTTTACTTTCTTTTATTTAATATGCTGGCATTTCACTAAAAAACACAACAAATCAATGCTGATTTTTAATGTTTATTAATATATAATTCTACCAGACTCAAACTTACGTTAGTTTGCCTACAGCTATATTCTTCTTTATACAGTTTGCATGTCAAAGTATTACATATTATACAGATTTCTTAAAATATGTCACTGATTATAATTATTTTAACTCTGTTTCATCTCTTACATTTTTAAAATGGTACGTGCTGAACATTTCCCCTTACTAGGAAATGACTGATTTGTCTTCTCCAAGATTTGCAGTTAAATGTTGTATTAAAATGACACAGCTTCTTCTGATGGCAGTTTGGCAACATTAGGAAACCTTTGATTCTTAACTCAATAGTATTATTATCTAATCTCTAGCCCTAAAGTATTTTACTTCATTTTTGTTTCATTTTTTTAAAATTTTAATAAATTATAAGTAGAAATATATATATGTAATTTAACCCATTTTGTAATTTATTACTTTTTTTCAAAAAATGTGATAGCAATGATATTCATGTTTATAAATCAATGAGCAATTTTATTTTGATATAATTTCTGAATATTTTTACATATATAATTCTATCTACACTTATAGAGAAAACATTATTTCATTCAGCTTAATCTGTTTCTTTGTTTAGGTTTAGGTAATATTATTGTATGAATGCAGGTGAGTGAGGGTTTCACACTATGTGTTTTACTAGTCACTGTGCTGGACCTTTGAGGTAGAGCAAAGTTTGACCAGTGTAACTCTTATGCTAAAATCTCTGCTGGATTTTAGGGACTGAGAGGAAAGAAAACATACTTTGATGTTCTTAGATAACTTATCATAATCTTTTACTGTATTAGCATATTTAAATATTTGACAGTTACAAAATAAAGTTTTAGAAAGCAATAGTAAATTGTTGTACTTATTGAAATATTGTTAGTTTTATTGAGTGAATATATTTTTAACATGAAAGATATTGATTAAGCAGTATCTGACTCAAGGAACACACCACTTACTTAAGTTTACTTCCACCCTGACAATTTATGCTCATTTTGGTGTTACTAAAACAAATACTTATGACAGCTAATGTCTCTGAAATATTTCTTTAGAGATTTATTAAATAATGACTAAATCAAGTTAATATTGATCTCATGAGGCCAACCTAACTACTTACGAGTACATTTACTTTCTATTATTGTACATTCCTGCACTCAAGAGAACAATTTATCTTGGCATTTTGTGCATAAAATAATTAAACATCTGGATACTTTCCCAAAGTGACTCTTAAGATATAGGGTGATTTTAATTTATATTTCAAGTGTTAATCAAATGTCAGAAAACACTGTTGATTTATACAGCAGCTATATTGCCACACAAATTTTATTTTCTATAGTTAAATCTTTGTATAAAGGATCTGATATTCTTTTTTCAAAGTTTCAAAAGTATATTTCAAGTCAACTCAGTATAGGATAATAATATCCCATACTAAGCAGTAGTGTAGTTGGAAGTCCAAAGCCTATAAATTTAATCATCACTACCTTTCCTAGAGCATTTTAGTAATTAGAGACTTTAATAGCCAGTGACTTGCTTTAAATCTATGTGTGAAGAGAAACTCAAGTGTGCTTGAGGCTCCCTGCACGGGAACAATTTTGCAGCGGGAAACTTTTTGCTGTGCTGAGTTTCTCCTCTGATGAAAGTTCTCTTCTACCCTACCAGGGGATCCTACCAGCACAATATTATTCAGTGATAGTCAGCATCAGTGTGGAAAATAATAGATCCATTGTCATCTTGCAATCTCTTTGAGTTCAACCCCTCCAGTAACCTAAATATGTGTAGAAAAAATATAATGTCATAGAGTACACAGAAAAATTCTAATTCAATCGTTGATAAAATATTGTTAGCATTCATGAAGATAATTCATGCTCAAAATATGCTTTTAGATCTATGTGTTAATTGTAAAAGACTCTTAAAACCCTGGAAAGTGAAATAAACCAAAGCAATTTTTTATGCTGATGCTTTGTTTGGTTTTGTTTTTTACTGTTTCCTTACAAGTTTTAGTGGTACATGTTTGGAGCGCGTTATGACTGCGTTTGTCGTGGGGTGTTGGTGCACACATGTACACGACGATCCTCGATTTCTTTGCTTTTAACCCCTCAGCCCCTCCCCCTGCCTCCCTGGATCCGTTAGAGATCTGTACAGATCCGTGGTTGCAGTGCATGGTGAGCACATTCCTTGCAGGGGTTCAGTGTGTGTGCACAGCCCTTCACACTCCCCCTTTTAAAATTAATCTCCTTGCCCTTCTTTATGCCCCACTCCTTCCTTCAGTTCCCTTCCCATATGCAAAGATCTGTCTTGCTATTTGTTACTGTCTAATCTTTATTTTGCACTTTATTTGTAAACTATGCTGTCATATAAGGGAAACCACGTGATACTTAAGCTTGTGTATCTGACTTACTTCATTTGACATTACGGTCTCCAGGTGCTTAAGAAATTGCCTATTCCTTAAGCAAGGTACATCTTCCTTCATAGCATGCTTAGTAATCGCATTTTATAGGCGGAAAGTAGTAATCTGTGAATCATCTATTGTTTTATGCATTTATTGTCAATGTCATATAATTGATTTATACAATTATAGTTGTGGTGGTAATTTATCTGAACACATCTCAACAAATTTGCTTTTTTTAGGTTCTCCAAAAGCATGTACTAGTATTTTTAATGATACCGCCCTTGGTAATGCTTATGCTACAGGTAAATCTGGATGAATGTTTAGAAAAAGAAACTATTACTAGATTGACATTATGAGTATTGGCTTGAAAAAATAAATATAGGAAGAGAAAAAGGTTTTAACAAAGAAAAATAGTAATGTCTGTTAATTGGTGAGAGGTTATTCATTGTGTAATATGTACCCTGTTAAGGGATGTAAAAGCATTATGTTGGAAAAAGTACCACTTCTTCCTAAATCCTTCTATAATTTCAGTGTGATTGGAGTAAAGGTTTCTATGGTATTTAAAAATTAATATTAACCTTTACATGTAATAATGAATATCAGATAATTTGGAATAAAATCAAAGATAGGTCACATCATTAATCATTAACACATAGAGTAAAGACATATTTAAACTGATCATGCACTAGAGTACATCACAACCACATAAATGGAAAATGTAGACATCTCATGTTGGAATAACACAATGTAGTTCTTTCTTTGTGTTTTCCTGTGTGTCCTCTGATATAACCTCCTGAATCTAGAGAGACTCATGCAAGTTTTGATTTCTAGTAGATTTTAGCTTTATTTCTACTTTTCTAATTCATTTAAAAAGCCATGTGGGTTCACAGAGTACTCAGTCAGCTAAAACAATTGTTCACATACTTGGAAATGGAAAATGGACACTCCAAAGATTAAATGCAAAGTTTGAGCTAAAAAATATTTAGAACTTGTTTATTTCTTTTTCTTTTTCTGTATTTTTCAATATCATGGGAAACATTATACTGCTAAAAAATAAATAATAGTTGGAAGAAATATTATTCCAGATAAGTCTCTTGTATTTCCTAAATGGAAAATCCGAGAAATCTAAAAAGAGGAAATCTAGATTTAAAAAGACATTAAAAAGCTCTGATTTTATCAAGCAGCGGATCACATGAGGAATCCAAATAAATTGCTGTGATAACAGAATGACAAGCAACTGTGTTTTTTCTAGTGCTAAAATATTACCCAGGGCTCTTGACATTGCTGAGCTGTGCGTTTTCTAAGCATAGTTAACAGACATGATGCCAGATCTTTTTGTTGTTACATTTTATGTGAAGAACAGTCTAATTTTTGTGTATTGTGCTCATGAATAAGGTTAAACTTTAAAAGTTTGTACTTGCACAAAGAGGCGTCTTTTGTCAAACCAAAAGCTAAATAATAAGAGAAAAAGTTTTCCATCTATGCATGAGTTTGCAGTTTTTTTCTCTATCATTTATCTATGATGATCAGAAACCCAAGGAAATTCATTATTTGTGGAGGTTTATTTTATCAAACACATTCACTGTCTGTATAAAATGTTCCATTTGATAAGCAAATATTTTAGCAGAAAATCTTAAACTTTAAATGAATCCTAGAAAAGTCTGTTACATAAATGGGTTTTGCATGTCGTCTTTGCCATTCCTATCTCAAAACTTCCACATTATTTAACTTATCTCTTCTCTTCAACACACCCCTGCCCTGATGGACGTTTCCTGCTGAAAATTATTTTGTGTATGTGCCCAGTAGTACTTGAACAAAAACTTGCAAAAGAAAGTGATGTCATTGTTTCAAACAATAAATTTACAAAGAAATGCAAATCCTTCTTCATGAAAAATGATAATCCTTCCCCACAAACTATGTGTATAGATATAAAAATGTATATGCACATACATGTACATTCATTTATATTTATACAGATACATATTTACATGTACATTTATACAAATACACATATAGTATGTGTGCATGTTACACCCAGAAAATAACATAAAATCACATGAAACTTAACATGTTACTACTTTTGCTTCAGATTATTTTATCTCTGTAAGAAAAGTAATTAGACACACTGAAGCTTTCTCTATTCGTCCTCAAAGACACCTTCAAACCTACAGTCATAGAAACCAGTTCCTGCAAATAATGATGCTTTCCTATGCTGAAATATTACAAATCCTTTGAAATAAAATGAAGAGACAAAGCAGAGTGGAAAACCATTTTTCCAGTTGTTCTTCTGAGAAGGAACTAATATTAAAAATATATAAAGAATTCAAAAAAATCAGCACCCCAAATTGAAAGACTTAACCCAAAAGTTTGGATCTGAAATGAATAGACATTTCTCAGAAAAGAAGTAAAAACGGCAAATAAATATATGAAAAAATGTTAACATCATTGGTCATCATTAAAACAATAATGAAATTTTGGCTCACCCCAGAAAGAATGGCTATTATCAAGAAATAAACTAATAACAAATACTGGTGGGGCTGCAGGGGAAAACAACCCTTCAGTGTGGATGGGAGTGGAGACCAGCGCAACAATATCTGTGGAAATACTAAAACTAGAGGTTCCTTTTGATACAGTTCTTCTCCTTCTTGGTGTCTTCCAGAAAGAATTAAAAACAGCACATCACAGTGATATATATATATACACACACACACACACACACACACACACACACCCATGTTTATAGCAGCACATTTTGTAATAGCTAAACCTTGGCGATAGCCCAAGTTTCCATCAATGGATGAACAGATAAAGATGTGTTTGGTTTATACAGTGGAATAGTACTCTGCCATAAAGAAGGGAACTCTTGAGCCATTCATTGGTAAATTGATACACCCTGAGACCATACGCTTAAGTGAAATAAATCTGACACATGTGCTTGAGTAGCACATGGTTTCTTTGGTGTGAGAAACCAAAAGTGTATATAAGGGTCAAAATATATAACAGATATTAGAATGGGAAGAAAACACTGAAATCAGAAGAGGAACAGAGGAGGTAGGAGGGGAAAAGAAAGGAAGGGGAAAGGAAAATGTGATAATAGGGGGAAAACGTGGAACCCAGATTTTTTAAACAAGGAGTGGAGGGGGTTGAAGGGGGTGAGGAGGGCATGGATAGAAGAAGAAGCAAGATATGTCATATGAGGGTACAGATTCTCCGTGGTGAATGTGATCATGACATTTATACCTCTGAAATATATCAACAAAATTAACAAAAATTCTTAGAAGTTTATACTGTCCTTGTTCATTGTTATCTAAGATTCCAAAGAATAACAAAGTTTGCATCATATAACTGGGTAACACTAAAACTGAAGGTCTATAAAGCTATGTCTTTGAATTTTTGAGGAAAAATTACTTCAAAATTAATTCAATTGTTCATAAGAGTATATTACATCTAGCATAATCAAGCTGAGCTTAACTGAGGAATGGATTAAAAAGTTGTGGTATTTTCATATAATGGAATATCCCTCAGCTATAAGGAAAGACAACCTCGAGGCTTTTACAGGAAGATGGACACAACCAGAGACCACACTTATAAGTGACATAAATCAGACCTGCATGTGTAAACACAGTATTACCTCACTAGTGTAAGAACATGAAAGAGTGAATAAAATCTAGGAGGTACAATAGACATGGTGAAAGGGAAGGGAACTGCTCAAAAGGAAAGAACAAATGGGATGAGAGAAAAGAGAAAAGAAAGATGGGGAAATATGTATGTATCCATAGGAGAGCTCACATGGTTGTACTACTGACTCTTTTTTTAAATTTATTTTATTTTATTTTAAAAGTAAAAGAACAAAAACACCAACAGACACACAGCAGCACAAGAACAGTACAAAAACTGAACTACAGATAAGGTGGCAGGGGATCAACAATGGCTGTTGTATTACACATTGATAACTTCAAAGTGTATGCCTAGGACAATACAAATAGACATACAAGATAGATCAAACAATTGTCAATTGTTCCTTACATCAAAACTACATGAGACAATAGTGCAACCATGTCAGCCATCCCGCACATATATACATACCTGCACAGCTATCCCCCTCTTCCTTTTCTCCTTCCCTTCACCCCGATTGCTCTCTACTTTTGAGCAGTCTTGAAAGGAACAGTTAATGTTTAAGTGTATGATCAATCTTACATGTCTGTATTTGTCTGAGTATCCAAATTGAGGATATCAATATGTAATACAACACCTATACTTAATTTCCTATCACCTTATCTGAGATTCTGTGTTGCTTGTATTGTTTTTGTGTTACTTTCTAAATGCATGTGTGTTCGTTAAGATGTTTTCATTCTTTTATCTTTAAAATAAAATTTTAAAAAGCTAGGTAGGTTGTTTTAACTTGGGAAATCAGTTAATAAAATGCACATGACCAGATAACCACTCTAATAATTTAAATAATCATCAAGCTTAATTGCAATAGAAAGGCCCTATGTGTAGTGAAGAGCAATATTAGAATCTGCAAACCATAAATTTTGAAAATATCGTATCTCCATAAGCTTCACAGAAAGCACTGTTTCCTGTGGTGGAACACTGAAAGCCGTGCACTGAAGGGAAAATGAAAAGAGAATTCTAATCAGAGTTTCTACTCTATGTATTGTGGGACATTTAACTAAAATAATGAGAACTATAAATCAGTTTTGCCTTTACCTATCTCATTCTATTCTACCCCTCATGTTCTTCACATTTTACTAGAAATCTTTAGACATGTTCTTCCTAAACTATTAGCAATTGTGTTTATATTATTTCATAATGTCACAAAATTTTTGGTGAGAAATTATTTAGGTACATAGATAAAATAAAGACTACACATCCAGTAATTTAGAAGCACAAAATTCATCTTGTTCACTTTTCAGATGAGATCGGGCATTCTCAGGGTGATGTGGCCACAGACACTGTTCACTTTTCACTAAAGTTCACACGTATTTCTTAGAAAGCCAGAACAATGATATGGGTAACAACATTCAAAATGAAAATAGAAGAATTTTTTAAACAAAGAACAATCTACATGCTGTTATTAAAGTAATTCCATAAGAATTTTGAAAAATAAAGCAACGTGGAACTATCTAGACAATGCCTGATAATGCTTTTGAAATGAAATGCTTCTAATGTCAACAGTGGCTCTCTCTGTTACATCATCTTTGGCGATTCGGGAGATAAACAAGTCTCCTTTTCCTCAGTTTTCAATATGATGTACGTATTAACTACTGATGAATCCAAAAGACTTTAAAATTATGCACAAAAGCAGTTTATAGACACCGTCAGCCTCAATGAAATTTTAATGCAGCTAAAAACTGATAAAATTGAAGTGTTGCAAGACAGAAAAATTATATATGTCAAAACTGCATTATTCAATACCTCGGAGATTTTACATGTAATTTTTGAAGTATTTCATTTATAATTAAAACAATTACAAGTCAAGTAATTTCTGATTCATGTTACTTTGGACTTTGTGTACATTTATTTGCTCTTCTGATTACTGAATATATAACTATTTTGACAGAAAATTACTGATCCAGAGCATTTCATTAGTTCTATTATGCAGCATTAGGGTTTCAAAAGCAAATGTATGTATTATTTAACTATAAGTGAATATGATATAACATCTTTAAAATTTTTTTCATTACTTATATTCTAATTGTCTAATGAAAATTTGACCATAATGAATGACTTTTAACATAAACATTGATACGAGTTTTTCTCTCTCCTTTGTTTAGTAGGTTTGATTAAGGGTTTGTCTATCTTCTCAAAGCACTAGCTCTTTGACTTACTAATCTTTTTTTTTTTTTTTTGACTTACTAATCTTTTGCACTGTATTCTTATTCTCCAGTTAACCAGTTTCCTCTATGACCTTCATAATTTCCTCAGAAATAAAATATTCCAGTCAATAAATGGGTGAACAGGTACTTCTCAGCGATATACAAATGGCCAATAAATATATGAAAAAATGTTCAATATTTTAGCCACTAGGAAAATGCAAATCAAAACTATATTGAGATTCTACCTCACTACAGTCAGAACAGCAATGATTAAGAATATAAAAAAATGTTAATGAAGATGGACCCTTCTTTTACTACTGTTGGGAATGTAAAACTGAAAATAGACTTTATGCTTGACAGAGAGATACCACTCCTTGATATATAGTCAAAGTAATTAAAATTAGTATACTATAGAGGAAAAAAATTCCTTCCTTGTTCTAAGGTAATAGAATATTTCCCATGCAAAAATTTACAAGATTTTTGTATTATTTAAAAATAAATGAATGCTTCATTACTATAAAAATAAATATTTTCAAAGACCAAAGGAGTTCAAAGAAAATGCACAAGGCTTTCTCTGGAAAGACATCTAAAAGTATATTCACAGCATGCCAACTAACTCAATCTGATCCCTAATGTATGCAAGAGTCATCTCCAGGCATTTGATACGTTTGATCTTACCAAAACCGTGGGCTAGAAATTCATGCTAATTCATAAATTTATTTCATTTTAATAAGTGATCTTCTACATTAGATGTTCATCAAAACACAAAGTGGAATGCCATTGTACATTATTCTACATGAATATTCCTTCACATATATAAGGTTTTCTAGGGATAGACTTGATCTAAGTTGGAGGCCACCCCACATCAACAACAAAAAGGACTAGAGGAGAAATTTGAATAGTCCCCATTAATGAAGAATGATGAATTACAGGAAGAGGAAAGTGGCCCTGGAGGTGTGGGAACACACTATACCTGTGATATTATGCTCCTTGTCCCACAAGCCATACCATATAAGGTAAACTACGATGCTCAAGCCCTGCCAGGGGATGTCCATTCGCCAAGAAAAGAGCCAGCGAGACAGCAAGGAGCATATCTATCCCCTAGCAGCTCTGAGGAAAGCCCTCTGTTCCTAAAGGGAGGCCCTGGAAACCCTCAGGACAAAAGCCAAATAGGCAGGTGACGGCCAGGCACAGGTTCTGCCATAAATGTCATCTGACAGTGTCTCCATAAAACTGTGAGCTTATCTGCAACTTTAAAGGCTTTAATATTTTTATGAAAAAAAATCACAGTGATGAAAATTGCAGTGTCACATGTATTTCATTTTTACATTAGGCATTTTAAATTGTAGAAATGAAATGTGCCAAAAACAAAAATTAAAAATTTCAAAGAACTTTAAAAGGGAATAAAAATTCTCCCTTAAGTTATATGCATTCTTTCTCCCTAACTGTAAGGAATTTTATTTACCCTTTATCCTGCAAATACCAGGTTTATAGACCTATAATTTGAAATATGAAGATTAAAAATATCTACCCAACTAGCTTAGTATTTTCTCTTTATCTTTGCATGTAAAATTTTAGAGCCTGAGTGTTTCTTACTTAGGCTATACTTTGATTATTTCAGAAGAAAACACTTTTTCATTAGCCTGTGAATTTTCCCTCCTACTGTTTCTCTAAACTCTATATAAGTTTTCTAATTTTCTGAAAATTTTGGTTTATTAGTGTTTTATAGGCTAATGTTCTATTTTTTAATTTTTCAGTGAGTACTCATGTTTATTATGTACTCACGTGTTTAATTTTCATCTTTGTTTTATTTCATTCTCAACCTCTAATATTTTATTGTTCATTATGTCTGTTCAGTACCATTTTTCCAGATGTCTATCTAGTGAATTTTTATATAGTCATAGCCTAAGTTTTGCAAACATTTTCTTCTTTTGCTTATTTTATGCTGTTCATTTAATAGCAAATACTTTTTATGGTTGTGTATTATTTTCTCAATATTTCTGAGAATACTTATAATTTTTCAAAAAGTTACGTTTGAATTGTCTAAACTTCCTCAAAGTCACCTTTCTGTTTGTTTACCTGCGCTCCTTTTCTCGTGCACCTATGTGTTCAGGTGCCCCTTGCTCATGTCACTTCTTGCTTTCTACTTCAGACTGATGAAAGCAGGACTTCTTTTGTCGGTACGGACGTCTGGGGCAGTTTATGTCTGTGACGTGTGTACATGCTCTGTCCTCAGGCCTTTCTCTGGCTCGAGGGAAGGTGAATGGGCCAACCCCCATGCAGACTGTGGGTTTGACAAAACCAGCGGGTAAAACCCCGGGGACTGCTCTGGTGAAACAAACCCTGGACAACAGTTTGGTTTCTTTCACTTTGAAAGAAAGAATTCTCTTTCACATTCTTCTCCATTCTCAGGCTTTGGGACCTCCCTCTTTCTGCACAGCTATTGTTTGTCTTTAGATGTTGCAAATAGAATGAATTTGTTTTAAATAAAGGGTCATGTACCCCATCTAAAAGTGGAGGTTTCCGTTCCCAGCTGTGAGTCCTGTGGCAGTAAGACAGATGACTGCTTCTGCAGCAGTTTACAAATACGGTTCTTACCCTTCATGTCCTTCTCTGGCATTTGCCGTTTGGGGCTTCCTGGGTAGCTCCTTTGGGAAGCTAAGTATTTTAGCTACACTTTATGTGTTTTCTTTCGTATGCCATCTGGTTTCCAAAACCTCAGCAGCAAGGCCAGCCCATCTTTAATTCTCTAGTCTTTGCCACATAGGGAACTTTTATCAAAATTAACAAATGCAAAGTGCACAACTATATGCACAGGAGAACAGATGGATAAGTCCATATTGTTTTTGCTGATTCTCGTTATGACAAAAGTGGCATTAAGGGCATAATGTCTATCATATGCTGCTCTTACTGTATGGATGTGGGTGTGGATATGTTCTCGAAAGATCACATGTAACCAGCCAAAATCATATGCAATTTTAAGTAGCACCACACTGCACTTGCTTTGGGAAATGATATAGGAAAATAAAACATGTTGCTTCAGGATTAACAATACCCCAGATTTGTCAGATGTGTTCCCTGGAACCCGTTTGCACTCCAGGGTACACGTGCTACTCAGAGTGAAAGTGTGGCTTAGATGATTTGTATGACTAAGTATTATGGTCTTTTTGATGTCCTGGTGTTGCTACTCTCATAAGTAGAACACAGTGAGACCAATCAATTTTGAGCATAGTTGTGACTTATAACTCCACAAATTATAAGTTTATTTCTGGAAAAGTCTATTCAGTAGCATATTTCCAAATGTCTATCAAATATGGTTTTTATCTATGTTGGTGATAATTGTATCAATAATTTCTTAGATTTTTGTCCAAACAACTCCCATTCAACCCATTCAGGTGTCACTTGTGCCCCAGCAGCAGATGACAAGAGGAAAGATTCCCAACAAATCCCATGAGCACCCCGCTGTGGCTAACCAGGGTCTCACTGTGACTCAGTGAGGGGTCTTTTATAAATATTCCTGCTTCTTAGAAAGCTTGGACAAGCATGGAGCCACACAGAATGTTTTCACTTCTCTTATGTCTACCTTCTTCTTATTCTGGAATATTTATCTTGGCTCAACTTGAAAAAACAAAACAAACTTTACTATTTTTGCTGAATGGGTTCTTCACAAAATTGTTCATAGTTTAAAAAGAAACAACTCTAAATTAAATATGTAATAGTTTCCAATCATAAAAATATGAAAAAAATACAGTCAGTGTTTCATTCAGAGAAAGAAACTATGGATTACTGAAAGGGATGATCAACTTTATCTTTTTTTTTCCTTCTTGGTACCAGGAATCAAATTCAGGGCCTTGGGCTAGCCAGACAGGCACTGTGCCACTGAGCTACATCCCCGGGACTTTGATGATCAACTTTGAATAAGTATCAAATACACAAATATATTTGTGATATCTCTTCCTTTATCTTTTTATACATCTTTTACTCTTTTAAAGTTCTTTATCCATATTTCTGATATTTTCAAAGATGAAGACCAAGATGGACTAATTTATGGTAGTTTGCTGGACATTGTGGTCAGTGTCCTACAAAGCTAATAAAATTAATGTGATTAGGTATTTCAAAATGCAACATTTATAATATATATAAACCCTTCACATATAAAACTACCATCCTTTGCCACAGCTTTAGCTTGTTATATTATTATAGTAAAAATACTTTTCAAACTGGAAAAAGAATAGAAAGTAAGAAAGAGGAAAATGACCAGGCAGAAGAACAGCAGACAGCTTTCCTCTGTGACCAGACTCCTGTAAAGTACTTTAAATGGTTCTAAAAGACAAAATCTCCCTAGTTAAATTGTGCATAAAATGAATACACATTTGTCTCATAAGATTAATTAAAATAATAAAGGATATTATAAAAATTAACACAATGCAAATAATACACAGCATCAAAAATTTTGTATCAATGAAGTTTAGAAGAAGAGAAAAACTGGAAAAATGATTGCAAATTGCAGCATAACTGAAATGTGCTTAGATTACATCTTAAAGGCATTATTAACCAGAGCTGTCCGTCAATCTTTCCCTAATGTTAGGACAAATTAAAAGAGACGGTGAGCGAGAAAGCCGAACACTGAGCAGAGCAAGGGTAACATGAGGCTTAGTTGAGGCCAGCTGCAGTACGCTGACACCTAATGTGTCTGTATCTCCGTTAGACTATCTATCAAATGCAAGGCTTAGATTGGGAGGTCTCTGTGTGAGTCAGCTTTCGCATCACCAACACAGCGCGCCACCCCTGTACCTCATGGGAGGAGAGATTTAATTTGCTCACCCTGTCAGTCCGCAATCCGCTGGTTCTAAGGCAGAGGCACCGTGGTTAAACACAAAACAAAACATGGCAGAGCAAAGCTACTCAGGTCATGGAAGCAGGAAGCAAAGCGGGAAAACTTGCCAGAGAAGAAGGAGCTAGGAGCTAAGCCATACCCAAAGGCCAGGCATCGATGGTGCAAGCCAGCACATTCTGAAGCATACCCCACCAGTGCCAGGGCAAGACCCCCAAGCCAATCACATTTAAACTCCACTCTCACCACCACATCCTGTCCCCTTTCAAACTGGTACTCAAGCACATCTCCTTAAACTGTGCTTAAACCCCAAATAAAGACAACAGCAGGTTTATAATTCCACATAACATAATACAGCTACACCACATGCAACTGGAAAAGCAACTATTCCTTCTCAAAAGTCAGAACAGTTAGAAAAGTTCTAGTATCTTCTGATATTTTATGCAAATTAAGCAGTGAACATCTGTAAAAATCAAAAATCAGTTATATGATCTTATGGTGCAATGGCACAGAGCAGACATTCCCATGGCAGGATGATAGGAAAGAATCAATCAAAGCAAGACTGAAACTCAGCAAAGCAAATATTAAATCTCAAAGCTCTGCAACTTGCACCTGGGACACAATAGTAAAATGTGAGTTCCAAGGCCTTAGTCAGGGCCATACTTATGACCTTGCTGGTTGTAGATCATGGGCTGACCCCATACATATCCTGCAGCTTTGCTTGGCGGACGTTCCACATTCCTGGTATCTCCAACTTTCTGTGGTCTCCAATGTACTTTTAGCTTAATTCCTATATCCTCATGAACTACCCTCCCTGACCTGTTTCTTTGAAATTTTGGGGGAAGCCTGCACAACTCTGGTGTTCTACATGTCCCTAAACCAGCATCGTGTAGATAATGCCTAAGTCTATTGTCAGAAGAAGCAGTAGCCAGCCATCTTTTGACCACAGATGCAGTGGCTTCTGGGTGTCTGGATGGCTGAGAATGGTGTAATAAGTGCAGGAAAATGAATTCCCTAGGAGATCCGTGTCCATCAAGGGTCCCAAGGAAAATCTTCTTAAATAAAATATGCTGCCTTTGCTTCTACAGTGAGTGGATTCTTGCTGACTCCTGAGATGCTTTCCCTGTAGAAATTATTTGGCTTATTTCTTATGGTACTGCTTTCCCTAACTATCACACCTGCTTTGTGCCCATTTTATAAATGGTTCCCTCTGGGCCAAAATTTACAGTTTTAAAATTTTTTTCTGGTCTACCTTTTGCCCCGTAATTATAATCTGACTAAACGCAACTGGAGGTACCCATGTCACTGCCTGAGTGTTGGGCTGTCTGGAAGTTTCCTATACTACATAAACCAGTCTATTCCGCTTGATTTCACCATGTGAAATCTCAGGGCATGTGCAAAATGTAGACAAATTTTCTCTCAGAGTATAAAACATAACACGCATGGCCTCTTGTCCAACTTCCAACAGAGTTCCTGTTCCCAGATGAAAACTCCTGAGCCTGGCCTTTACTGCCATCAGGCTCTGCTTGCAACTTGCAGACCTTGTCTTGCCTGCTTTCCCAGACCTTTCCAAATGAGTCTAGCAAACCAGTTCCAAACAGTGATAAACCCCAGGACCAGATACAGTCCCAGCCATAAACCCAGGATATTACTAGGATGTTATCAATATTAACATGCTAGCTAGCCTCATTCTATAATGATGAAAGTTAATTTGGCAATGCCACCAAGGAATTATAATCAGTAATTGACAAAATAAACCCAGGTATAGTAATTACTCACTGATAAATGTTCATATATGATTTTTTCTATAGGTTTATGGGATTCATGTTCTATACTATCCATTTTCCAAATAGCTTTATTATGTGCTAAGCAAATCATGCTCCTTTATAATGAAAGAGGTTTGTTTTCCTCAACCTATGCTTCTTACAATTATAAAGTGATTTTTGAAAAAAAATCCTTTCTTTGTGTCTTCTGAATTAATATTAAAAAATGCATAACATAGTCATACTTTATAGGCAGCAGTAACATATATTTATTAATTTTCTTATAATTAAAGTAAAACAAATAAATTAAAAGGTTTAATACATTAAAACTTCATTGTAATATTTCTTGTCTTAACTGAGAAACATATTCTTGTTATTATTTTAATATGCTTTCTAATAAAAGTCTTAACAGTAATAATAATGAATAATTCTGAGCATGCTCTCACTATGTTCTTTTTAAATTTTTTAAATAATAATAATATGGAAATGAATTCACAAATTCATTTATTTATAAATGGAAACTCTGAAACACAAAGTTATCATAAATAACACGTTCAGTTTTGAAAGTTTATTTAGAAAATTACTCTAACTTAAGCCCAAGACCTGTGAAAGTAGGAAAACTGAATCCCATTAAACAATCCTCCATCCTTGTATGAATAAATTGCCATGTGAATGCAATCCAGTTTCAAAATCTTCCTATCATGAAAGGCAGGTACTCATCAGGGATGGAACAAGAGTAGTCAAAATGAAAAGTTAAAAGATAAAGTAAGTAAATATGATTAGCCTCAGCACATAATCTACTCAGATGAGAGAGTAATATGCTAGATATGCTTAAATTCATTTTTAAAGGAAGTATATTAAGAATGAAATCTACAGATTACAAATGTGTAACTCTTGCCAAGAGTCGTTTAGGATTAATACATTTTCTGAGAAGAAAAGATAGCAGAAAATATCTGACCTACCTTGATGTGAGCGTCTGTTCCCTGCTGTTTATGATCTTGCAGTTTCACGTCCTTCCTACCTTTTCATCCCTCAGTGTCCTAACCAGCCGTTGTTTCCTGTAGTGTTGCTCTCCAGTTTATGTTTACAGAATTTGAATATATGCCTTCCAAAATTAAAATATGAGATCAAATTCATTCATGATGGGATAGAATTACCTACTTAATTCCATAAAAGCAAATGAAAAAGATATAAACATAATACTCTATTTGTTTGCCAGAGGAAAACATACTGAATGCCCAGGGCCCAACTGCCAATATTAAGCAATTCAAATTGAAGCTATTTATTTGAATAAAAGAATTCTATGATGCTTGAGAAGCTTATATATTTAAAGCATAACAGGGATTTTTCTTGATTTAAGAAGAAAATGAGGTAAAGAATAATTTATTATACAATACATAAGAAGTCCAACAGATTGAATAGTTTCAACTGATTTTATAAAATTCATCTAAGTGTGTGAAATCTGAAATCTTTCACCACAGCACTGCTAGAAATTAATATGCAGATACAATGTAACTGAAGTTAATATCACCCATATTCCACATGACATAAACCTCCTCTAGTGAGTAAAGTCAGCAAACATCATCCCAAGTTCCTTGTAAGAATCTGGAAAATAAGAATTAATATGCACAGTGATACCTTTCTGATGATGTGTCATACTTACAAATAATATGTAAGCAATGAAAACTAAGGTGTAATTTGTAATCGCTGTGAAATATCAGAAGAGACTTTTCCTGGAAAAGAGAATATTCTATTTTCTTATATGTACAATTTTGCAGTGTCTCCTCAAATTAATGGGAAAAGAGAAAACTATGCTAATAGTACTAACAGGTGAAAATGTTTTAAATAAGGGAAGAAAAAATGTAGAATGTTAATAAGGTGCATACCTATTGCAATAGTTTATCCAAAGAGAAATAATGCAGTGTTTTCATCCTACCACTAATAGGAACTAGCACAGACTGTTAAGAAGAGATCTGAGTTGCTCCTGAAGCAACGACTGCAATGTGGACAGAATTTCATTGTGTGAACATATTGTAAACCACAAATTGTGGAATCATACAGTAATCAGAGATCTAAATTATATGTTACAAAAAGATGGTCCATGATTACATAATGTACAGTCAGGGCAACAGATGCCCCATATGCCTGACCAATGCACACACAGGCAAAAATTATTTTTTGTGAATACTGAATAGTACTTTTGTAATTCACTTATCTTACAACTTATGTAACTCTAATATACCAACTTCGTAATTCAATAATTACAAATGTCAAAGCTCATACTAGTATGAAGTCCATCAGCTCCCCTTAAAGACCTGATGAATTCATTAAATGCTACAGTTAATTCAATAATTTTAAGACAGAGAACAATTGCCTTATTTTAAGACAGAGAAAGACTGTTTATTTCCCTTGAAAATAACTTTACAACATCAAATTAAGAGTTAGTCAATTGCTAATCCCCTCTTACATACACCCTCTTTCTCTTTTTCTTTGGCATATCTACTTTAAATTTCTGAACTTCATAAATAAAAAGTAAACAACTGAATTCTAAATGTTACCATCTGGTAAGTAAATATTCTCCATTTGGAAGTGAAATATTTTTGGAGTTGCATTTGCAAAACCATTTGATCATGTACACCTTAGATAGCAATAAATATCTTTGAAACCCTACGCTGCATATTACAAATATAGTCAGAATACTTCAGCAAGTGCCCATCAGCGAAGGTGCACTGACGTTGCCCCTTCAAAGGTTTTATTTGCACTTATCATTTTTGACCATGTGAACATTCACTTACTGTAAGTGATGTAATCTAGTTTCTCATATGTGTCTCAAGAGACCCGCGCAACTTCGTGAAGTTTTTGTCAATGCGGTCACCAGGTAGTTTCTTTCATATTCTGCTTCCTCTGGCAAGGAACACTTTCTCGTGTGTAAGTGCAATTATTCTCCGCATCAGGCTTGCAGAGGTGTGGCGTGCACTACACTGCTCCTCTCCGAGCTCCCAGACGTCAACGCTTTCACCAGCGCCGATCTGCATGCACAACTGAGGATGGAATTTCCCCCAGTTTTGAGCTGCATTTTGGGGTTTTTTTGTTTGTTTCTTTGCTTGCTTTATTTTTTGTTTGTTTTGTTTTCGTTTTTTGAGACAGGGTGTACCACGTAGTTCAGGTTGGCCTTCAACTCGTTGTGATACTCTGCCTCAGTCTCTCTGTGCTGGGATGACTTCAGGGGACACCACCTGAATTTCAGCATGAAGTGCACGAAGATCCCCAAATTCACCCTTTTATGAAAGATTAATTAAAAATCATCTTTATTAATTAAAAAACTACCTATCAAATATTTCTCTCAACCTTATGGACTACTAAGTACAGATTTTGGCATGAAAAATAAACAAGTTTGTTTGTTGAAGTAGAAACATTAAAAAGCAAAAACATTCTAAGAGCTCATTTGTGCAGAGTTCCCTAACAAAGCAAATTAGTTGCCATACAAATCTGAAAATTATTCCTCTGAGATGTTCAATGTGACCAAAACTTTTGTTTTGTAATTATAACCTCCAAAGTGATGTACTTGGCATTTCCACAAAACTGAGCAATTTTTCATATCTATTCATCTGTTTGGTGTTTCTAAATGATACCTTTGCAGGTTGTACCATTTTTATAACAGAAATGGATCTAAACTTTAATCAAGACTTCTGCTCACCATTTTTTGTCACAATATGAACATATTTCTCTCTATTTCTTCTCATGTTAAAATACCCAAATTTGCCTTCAAGACTTTTTTCTTTTCTTCATTTATTTTAAAAATAAAAGAAGGAAAACATATTAACAGACTTCCATTTACAAAATAGCATAAGAACAATACAAGCAACACAGAGTTACAGACAAAGCAGTAGGAAATTATCAATGGTTGTTGTATTACACATTGATGTCTTCAAAGTGGTTTCTCAGGAGAACAAATAGAGACATGAAAGCTTGATCAAATAATTAATCATTAACTATTCCTTTCATTAAAGTGATAGAAGTCAGTGGTTCAACTATGTGAGCTATCCTGTATATATATGTACATATACATAATTTTCCTTTTTTCCTTTCTCTTTTCACTCACCCCAGTTGCTCTTCACTTTTAAGCATGTTCCTTTCATTTCACAATGTTTGTCCTACTCCTCATTTTTATTCACTCTTTCAGATTCTTACACTAGTGAGACAATACATTGCTTACACATGGAGGTCTGATTTATTTCACTTATGAGTATGGTCTCTAGTTGTGACCATTTATCTTAAAAGCCTCGAGTTTATCTTTCTTTATAGCTGAGTAATATTCCATTATATAAAAGTACCACAATTTTTTTATCCATTCTTCAGTGGATGGACATTTGAGTTGTTTCCACATTTTAGCAATCACAAATTGCACTCCTATAAAGATGGGTGCACATATATCACTGTGATATTACATTTTTGATCTTCTGGGAAAATACCCAGAAGGGAAATGGCTGGGTTCAACAGGACCTCCAGACCTAGTTTTGCTGAGGAATCTCCAAACTGATTTCCACAGTGGTTTCACCAAACTACATTCACACCAGCAGTGGAGAAGAGTTCCTACTTCTCCACAGCCTCACCATCATGTTATTGGTTGATTTCTTAAAGGTAGCCATTCTTACTGGGATGAGATGAAATTTCAATGTTGCTTTAATTTGCATTTCTTGAATGACTAGTGATGCTGAACATTTTCTCATTATTTATTCACCATTTGTATTTCTTTCTCTGAGAAGTGTGTGTTCATCTCACGTGCCTATTTTTGGACTGGGTCTTTGAATTTGGGGGCCTGATGTTTTTAAATTCTTTATGTGTTCTAGATAGAAGACCTTTGTCTGAGGGACAGTCAGCTAAAGTTTTTTCCCAGTTTGTGGGTTTTCTTTTTACTCTGCTGCTGATTTCTTTAGATGTGCAGAAACTTTTCAGTAGGATGAGATCCCAGTTGTTGACTCTTTGAAATATTTCCTTTGCAGTTTTATTTTTGTTCATGAACTCTCTGCCTACCCCTATGACTTCAAGATTTTTATCTACTTTCTCTTCCAATAGATTTAATGTTTCTGTTTTAATATTGAGATCTGTGATCTATTTTGGCTTGAGTTTCGTTCATGGTTCATCCTGCTCTCTTTCAGTTTTTTTTTTAGTCTATTAAAAAAGAACTTTCTCCCATCTCTGCACATGAGTTTCAGGAGGGCTGACCCAATTTTAGCTCTAATAAGGTGCTAATGTTGGACCAGGCCACCAAGAACATTCCATGAGCCTATTTCAGCTTTTCCAGAATGACTCTGCAGAGTGAAAAAAGATTTAATCCTACATTTAGCGAAATACTTATAATGAAAAGCTTTGAATTGGAGTCACTTGCTATGAAGCCATGTTGGGGGAACCTGTTGCTCGACAGCAAAGAAAAGTAAATGGAAGTACAGACTGAAGATAGGAAAAAATAGGCCAAATATTTACACCATTATATGACCTTGATTGTGTCTGTACCTGGAAACAATTGTCTCTAAGTTTTCTGTTACATGAGCCAGTACAAAATCCTGTAGAATATAATGATGTTTGTGTCTACAATGAACAATATATACTGTGCAACAGTGATCCCATTAAATGACAAAGAGCTGAAAATTCCTATTATCTAATGCTGTCACGGCCTTCCTAATGTAAGTATGTGTTTGTGATGATACTAGTGTAAATGAACAAAAGGTGTTGCCAGTCTTAAAAAGTATAGCATGCAATGACTGTCTTCCCATGTTGTGTAAACCAATTGAAGATTTTAATTTTTCTTACATAGTAGTATAATAAACTCTGATTATTAAATACAGTTGTATCACTTTCTTTATATTCCAGTGTACAAATCTCTTTTAAAGTGTTCAGAAAAATCAAATGCTCTTCTTTAGCCATTAACAGAAATATTATTAAACTGATGTGAATCTGTTCCTCAGCCCAACAACTGTAATATGAAGAAAATTCCTGTAGATTTCTTATTTATTTGGTGATGAGATTATCTATCTATCTATCTATTGTTACAGCAAAAATCGGCTCGAACTCTGCAGGAGATCGAAGAACTCATTCAGAAAAAATGGAGTTTTAATTAATTTTAGTTTAGAACCAATTGGACCGGTCATTGCTCCCCATTCCCGATCAGAGAATGTGACTCTTAACTGCTTTTGTTCTCACCTTATATACATTTTTGGTTTCCATGGTATTAGATTGGAATGTTTAGGCCTGGCCACAGTTGTTTTCCTTGCACCATGTGACCAGGTTAGGCTCTGGCCGCAATGATATATACTTTAACAACTCAGGCAAAGAGAAGAATTCCAGCACAAGTCAGGACTGCAAAGTTAACTCTTTACAACCCCTCCAGGATGTTTCTCAAGACACATTTTGAGGCTTGTCTATCTTAAAATGTTCTGCATACAGTTGCCGCCCCTTACACTATCTATATCTATCTATCAAGAACAAGTAACAAGACACAAATAGATATATACATTTGGTGTATATTGTTTCTTTGTACTTTTCTTTTTTTTTTTTTTTTTGGTCTTTTTGAGACAGGGTTTTACTATACAGTTAGGTTGGCCTTGGGCTCACTTTGTAGCCCAGGCTTACATCAAACTCACAGTTGATGCTCCTGTCTCAGCCTCCCAAGTGCTGTAATTATATTTTGTCTTATGAAAATATACTATAGCTTTTGTCACAAGCATAGGAAAAACCTTTCTGTGAAATGCCTGTACTAAAATCTCTACTCAAGACAAATTGAGATATTATAAGGGAGGATTGTGATCCAAATGAAAACTGTTAGAGTGATTTGAAGATCTTACTATTGAAAACAATTCATACATGCTCAGCCCAAACAAGTTAGAGATAATATGATTTTGTTCATTTTCTTTCTTTTCTGGCATAACGCATCTGTTGAATATGTAAACAGAAAAATGAGAATTTTTTGTATAGAAATGCACAGAAGTCTTTTTATTTTATAAATAAAGAATGAGTTATAGGATAGCTTATATATGGACACATCCTTCACAAGTAAGGAATTTTCTGGTTTCATTAGCAATCACAGTTTTTAAACATGGAGTTTTTGCTGACACAGATTCTTCTAGGGACAAATTATAAAATATGATCTGAGACAGTTTGGGGAATATATAGGTTGTTTTCTATGTAGTTCTCTCCAGTGTGGTTTGTTAGGTGTCCCAGAGACCTATTTCCTTGTCAGTATGAAATTTCCTTTAACTCGGCCATCTGTATTACCTATCATTGATAAACTGAATGCTGCACGTGTACACCATTAACTGATTTTAATGAAATGCCAAATTTTTTGAGACTCACGTTTCTAATTGATTCAAGCACTCCATGGAAGAAATAACAAAGCTGTAGAACACCCTCCAAGTTAGTGATGATGGTCCTATTTTTTATGAAGACAATAAAAAATTATTATTACATAATCAAAATGTAGTATTTCTAAATATAGACTTGGTCAGAGAATTTATAACTTGATAATTTGTGGTATCAAAGAAAAGCCAAAACAAACTGGGTCACCAAAGGTTATTTATCATTATCAGGAAATGTCTTAACTTTTTCTCCATTCACTTGCAGTAACTTTGGCATAACTTTTCATGAAACAGAGTTGTTCTTCTTTTCAAATGACTTCAGAAACTCCAGTCACAAAAGAATGAAGTCTGATACCTTAGCAAGGTATTTAAAATTTAGATATTGAAAGTATGTTATGGTATGGCCTCATACTTAATAGTTTTATCTAACACTGTAAAAGAATCTTCATCTTCCATGATATCACACATAATTTTGTAGTGAGAAACTATTACTCCACAGAATGTTATGAGAAGCTTATCTATTTTTAATGTTTCATGAACATTTGCCTCAAACTACTCAATAATTTATTTTGGAAGAGAAAGTTCCTACAGCTCAACCTTTACTCACGAATTTTCAAGTTCTTCTTAGCCTTAGTGGACTGTGATTTTCTGGAGTTTTTCCTCAAAATGACTTATTTTGATATAGGAATAATGGTTATGCCAAATATGCCTAAAATGTAATAGAGGATATTGAAATGTTTTGAATTAAACATTGTATGAATTCACTTCTAACCATATCGCAGCACAGTCTCTGAAGTGATACGAGAATTTGCTCCTAATTTTCTGTTCATTATTTTAGGAAATGTACACTTGTTCAATGATTCATGCCATGAACAACAGCAAAGGAGGCATTTTGATACTTTAATGTCCATTTTTCAACATGCCTCATATAAATTTACCTGAATGAGAAAATCTATTATCTTTACATGCATTTTGCTGAGACTCAAAGTTGAGCAGGAAAGTAGAAAAGTTTTATGGGTAAAATAAATGGAAGATTTCCAGGTGGAATCTGATTGGAGCTTGTTGATATGAGAAAGCTGGAGGTGGAAGATTGCAGATGATTTCTTTCAGGTGATTGATTTTTGCAAACATATTAGACTCTCTTGGTTTGTCCTGAGTTGGAGGTAGGGTTAAAAATAGAAAGGCTGCAGGCACAGGCCAAATACTGGCCATTCGGAGCCAACTGATGCAGAGGTTTTGGAGTGAATTCCTGGGCTGGATGCTGTAGCACTGCTTGAGGTTGCTGCAGTAGTGTTTGCTGCAGATATTGCAGGTCAGAATTCTTTCACTATTTATGGTCTGACTGTGGTGTGTATATTTAGTTGATCAGCGTCTTAGTTACTTTTCGTCATTGCTGAGGTACAATACTCAACACAGAGTGAAAGGTGAAAAGATTGACCTTTGGCTCATAGTTTGCAGAGTTTTCAGTTCATAACTGGCTGGCTCCAAGGCAGAGGGACATTACAGAGGAGAAACTATTCATAGTGAGCAGAAGGCAGGAAGGCAGCAAAGCAGTGAAGTAGGGAGGAACCAGCAAAAAGCAAGCAACAGGCAATGTCCACAGCAGCCCTCTTTCTGTCCCTTCATCATCTGTCCAGGTTACTTACCATTAGGGCAGGCAGCACTCACAACCATGGAGGGGCACCCTTAATCCTAGAGGGACACCATGAGTTAATCCCAGCATTTCATCTTTCATCCAGTATCACCTCTATAGATCCAGCCACCTCAAAAGCTCTGCCTACAACTAGTCAAGGCTTCAGAGGGACATCCAGGTACAAGTCACGGCAATCAGTGTTTACTGAGTTACAGAGTTCTGACATCAGGTGGGTTACAGTTTCTTTTTGGAAAGAATAAATGATGCTTAAGTTCTTGCTTTTCATATACACATATAAACACACACAGAGATACACACAAATACATCTCTTCCTCAGTATTCTATGTAAAAATCACTTAAACTCTTATGATACTATGGTGTACCTTTCACTGAATTTTATGGATTTATGGCCAAATAACAAAGGAGGCCTTGGACATAGCCTTCTGTGAATTTATCAGAGTAGAATTTGACAGTAATTCTTATCAATCTATATTTAAGGCTTGCAAAGCCATTCTTGAAGTGTTCACTTTCTCCACATCAATATTCTGCCTTTTGATCTATAAAGCAAAGGTAAGAAAATTTTGACAATTTCATCTGTAGCCAAGCACATGAACATTTCTGTGATAGCCAGGAGGGAATTCAGAATAAACATATTGACCATCTAAGGATTCATAGATTAATATTGAATAATCAGCATAAGTATTTATTCTGTAGGCTTTTTCTAAATCATACATTTTGACATTCAGTTAAAAGTATCAGGATAAAATATTTTCAAATGAAAGTGGGTCTTTTTTCCATTCTCACTTTTTCAAAATGTCTCCAATGTGCATGTGTTAAATGTGCAATCAAAATAAAGTATATTTCATTTGTTTTACATATTTGTTTTTCTAGCAACTGAAAATAAACATAATTTGTAGTATGAATGGGAAAAGACTCATCACATTTGATAGTGGGCAGTATAATCAAGAATGTCTTAGCATCTAAATATAGTTTACACAGCAGAGAGAGCAGGACATTACACACTTAAACCAAGACAGTATTGTCCGTGGGATTTAATTGCTTACTATTACTATTACTTCTCTGTTACTCTTACTTAACTTCAGTGATAATTTCAAGGATTCTACTCTGTGATATGTAGCAAAGGGGGAAAGAGAACAGATGACAGATCATGGAGACACAGAGTATGAAATAATTATTGAAGGGTCTCAACATTTAAGTTACTATATTACACAAAACATTACTTTTGCTGTCCAACCCCAAGAAAGTGAAAAACTGCCTTAAAAACTATGTAATATATTTTTCCTTCCTTTCCACCTCTATTTTTCTCTTTTGTTCCTCGCATTTTTTCCCTGCTTACTTATTGTATACAAACCACTGTTTTTGGAACTTGGAGAAGAGTGGTGGTACAGCACTTGAATGACTTGAAGACATTACAACCAAATTATAAAAATCTATGTTTCAGACTTGAACTAGTGTCCTCATTTTATTAGTTAATATGCCATGATTTTGGCAAAGTTTTTGTAAATATTCTGAACCTTAATATCTAAATTTATAAGATATACATAATAAAGGTATTCCTTTGTAGAAGTAATATCAATATCTATTTTTAAACATTAGTTTTTTAAAAATCCTTGCTTACTTTTCTCACAGACTATCACGGTTTGTGTCCACATGTCTCTCCCAAGCCTCATGCCATCATGGGCGGCCTTCTGGAGTTTACGACTGATGCACTGTCCAATGCTGGGATTACGGGTGTGAGTGCCGCACAGGCCCTGGGAGGGATAGTCTGCATACTGTATAAACGAGGGAAAGAGGCTTGCTGCTGTTCCTCCTTTTTGCTCTTGTTGCCGTTGCTGCTTTCCCCCCACCATGAACTCTTGTCCTCTGTCGTGTGCCACCCTGCCTTGGAGCCAGCCGAATATGGACTGAAACCTCCACAAACTGTAGGCTAAATAAATCTGTCCTTCCTTAATTCTGAGTGTCAGGTATTTTGTCTCAGCAATGACAGAAAAGTTACCAAGACAGAGACGAAGAGCCTGAGGACCTTAATGAGTATATTTTCTTTCTTAGTGTAAATTACAAAGTAAAAAAGGACCTATGCAAACTTAAAATCATTCACCCACATTAGCTTGGACAAAATTTTTCTTTTATAACAATTTGATCTTGTTCTAACCTGCAAGCCTATCCAAATAAATAGTTTCTGTTCATCAATTCCAGTTTTTTGTTTCTTTGATGAATATCAGCTCACAGTGGATTATATAAAAGATAAAGGTAAAGTCTTTTACTATGCAGAGCTTGAGAACACTGACAAGGCAAATTCAAAATATTTTATTTTATTTTCTAAAGCATCTTGTCTTTTAATATATTTGTTCAAATGCTGGGACCAAATACATCAAAGATCAATGCAGAATACCATGTCATTAGCAAATAATGAGAATTTAACTTCTCTCTTTCCTATTCATTTCTTTCTCTTCTTTAATTGCTTTGCTTAATGTTTCCAGAACTATACTGAGTAGTAGTGGTGATACTGGGAAGCCTGATTTTACAGTAAAAGCTTCCAGTTTCTGAGCACTTTACATGATGTTGGCTGTTGAGTTGACATAGATGGCTTTTATCAGACTGAGATAAAGACCATCTATTCCAATTTTCTGTAGGGTTCTCCTTATGAATGGATACTGGGCTTTGTCAAATGCTTTTGTTGTCTGTTGAGATGATCATGTGGTTTTTGTCTTCGATTCTATTAATGTGGTATATTACATTTATTGATTTGTATAAGTTGAACCATAATTGGATCTTTTGTGATGAATCCTACCTGGTCATGTTATATTACCTTTTTGATGACTTGTTGTGTTTTGATTGCCATATCTTATTGGCTATTTTGCATCTATGTTCATTAAGGAGATTGGCCTGTAGTTCTCTTTTATGTTTGGATCCTTCTCTGGTGTCAGGGAATGTCGGCTTTCAGGAATGACTTTGATAGTATTGCTTCCATTTCTAGTTCCTAAAGAGTTTAAGGAATAGTGTCATAAAATTTTCTCTAAATTTGTAGAATACAGCAATGTACCATCAAGACTTGAACTTTTGTTTGTAGGTAGTTTTTTAAATTAGTTTTTCAATTTCATTGTCTGATATTGGATTATTTAGACATTTTATGTCATTTTGATTCAGTTTTGGTAATTCATATGTGTGTAGGTTTTTTTTTGTTTTGTTTTGTTTTTTGTACTGGGAATTGAATTCAGGACCTTGCACTTGCCATGCAGGTGTTATACCACTGAGCTATATCCAGCCCCATATGTATCTAGGAAAAACTGTCCATTTCTTGTGAATTTTATATCCTATTAGAGTACACAGCCTCAGTGTACACAATGATACTCTTCTGGGTTTCTGCACGATGGGTTGTGATTTTGGTCTTTACATTTCTAATTGCATGGAATTGGGTGTTTTCTTTTCCTCTTTTGATAAGGTTGGATGTTTTCTTTCTTGTTTTCAAAAAGTTTGATTTCATTTAATCTTAGGAGAATCAATCCTTCATTTCTTCTTCATATTTTTTCTTAGTCTCAATTGCATTAGTTTCTGTTCTGATTTGCATAATCTCCTTCCTCATATGATATTTGAATCAATTTTCTCTTCTTCTAGAACCTCGAAGTTAACATTAGATTATTTATTTGATTTTGCTGTTTTTCGGATACAGCATTCACTGCTATAAATTTCCCTTGTAGGACTGCTTGCATTGCATCTTTTAAGTTTCAATATGCTTTGTTGACCTTATTGTTTAAATGTAGAAAGTGTCTAATTTCTTCTTTAATTTCATGTGTGACCCATTGGTTGCTCAGGAAGGAGTTATTTAATTTCTATGTGTTTATGAAGTTCTTGTGGTTTCTTTTGCCCTTGATTTCCAATTTCATTGCACTTTTATCTGATAATATGAATGGGGTAATTTTAATTCATTTGCATTTATTTAAGCATGTTCTATGGGCTGCTATTTATTCTATTTTGAATAAAGTCCTGCGTACTGGTGAGGAAAATATGTATTCTGCTGTTATTGGGGAAACACTCTGCAGATACCTAGGAAGTCCATTTGCTCAAAGGTTTGGCTTAACGTTGATATTTCTCTGTTGATTTATTTGTCTAGTTGGTTTGTCTGCGACAATGGAGTCCTGATGTCCCCCCCTACATTTGTAGTACTGTTTATTTAATTTTTTATATTCATTAGTATTTGTTTTATAAACTTAGATATGCCAGTATTTGGTGCATATATATGCATGACTGTTATCTCTTTCTCTTGCATGGAAGAGGAAGCATGTAGGGACTTTTCTTGTTTCTTCTTATCAGTTCTGGCTAGAAAACCACTTGGTCTACAAATAGACCAGATATGCTTCTATTGTCTGGGCTTGTTGCACGGAAGATTCTTTTTTGCATCCCTTAACTTTCAATCCATGAGGGTTTTGGGTGGGTAAATAAATGTGTTTCTTGTATGGAGTATACTGTTGGATCCTTTTAATCCATTATGCAGATCTATTTCTTTTGATTGGTGAATTGAGACCACACATATTGATGGTTATAACTAATAGGTATTGACTTCTCCATGTTACTATATTATTTTCCTGTTGTTGGCTCCTTTTTGTTTCCTTGCCTGGTAAATTCATTCTGCTGTCATTCTCAGACTTGTCTTTATTTTCTCTTTCCAGAATATCCTTCAGAGTATGTTGAAGTGCTAATTTGGTGGTTATAAATTTCTTCAGGTATTCTTTGTGGAAAATTTTCCATGAATTCTGCAGCATAATTTTGCAGAATACATAACTCTGGCTTGGGGGGACTTTTTGGGGGGGACACAAAATTCTTTACTCCAAGCTCTCCCTGACTGAAGCATTTTGTTGAGAAATCAGCTGTGATCCTCATAGGTCTTTCTTCATAGGTGATTTTTTTTTCCTCTAGTGGCTTTACATATTCTGTTCTTGTTTTGAATTCCTTGGATCTTGACTATTATATTTCATGGAGTAGAATTTTTATGATTATGGTTAGGTGGAGTTCTATATTTCTTACTTATCTGTGCATCAAATTCTTTTTCCATGCTTTGAAAGTTTTCTGGTATTTCTTCTATAAATAGTTTTATATATCCTTTGTGATATTTTCTGATTTTTTATATATTCCAGCCAAATAGATAGTCTTTACCTCAATCTGATAAAAGACATCTATGACAAACCAATGGCCAACATCATACTAAATGGAAAAAAGAACTGAAAGCTTTCACTTTAAAATTAAGGACAAGACAAAGATGTTCACTGTCACAACTCCTATTTGGTACAGTACTGGAAACATTAGCAAGATCAATCAGACAAAAGAAAGAAATAGAAGGAATAAGGATAAAAAGGAACAAGTGAAAATGCCATTGTTCACGGATGACATGAATCTCTACATAGAAGACCCCAAGAAACTCACCAAAAGATTTCTAGATTTAATAACCAAGTTCAGTACCATAACTGGATACAAAGTCAACACTCAAAAATCAGTAGCATTACTGTACACAAACAACAAACTCATTGAGAGAGAAATTAGGGAAGCCACAACCTTGACAATGGCATCCAAAAGGATGAAATACTTAGAAATCAATCTAACAAAGGAAATAAAAGATCTATACCATGAAAATTACAATATGCTGAAAAAGGAGATCAAAGAGGATTTCAGAAAATAGGAAGACATTCTTTGCTCATGGATAGGAAGAACCAACATTGTGAAAATGGCCATACTCCAAAACTTTTATAGAAATTCAATGAAATCACAATCAAAATACCATTAGTATACCTCACAAACCTAGAGAAAACATACCTAAATTTCTTCTGCAGTGAGAAGAGACCTAACTGGCCAACAAAGGTAAGGCAGGAGGCACCACAACCCTGACTTGAAATTATACTACAAAGCTACTATGATAAAAGCAGCATGGTACAGGCAGAAAAACACGAGACCTGAGGATCAATGGAACAGAATAGAAGATTGAGACACAACTCCAAACACACTCAGTCACCTTATCTTTTACACAGGAGCCAAACATGTTCACTGGAAGAAATATAGACTTTTTAATAAATGGTGCTCTTAAAACTAGCTCTTCACATGCTGAAGACTAAAGCTAGACCCATGTCTATCACCATGCACTAAACTAAAGCCAAATGGATCAAAGATCTGAATATTAAAACAGAGACATTAAATTTACTGAAGGAGAGAGTAGGTAGAAATCTTGAAGACATAGAGGTAAGCAGACAGTTGATGGACAAAACCAAACTGCTCAGGAAATAATCCCAAAAATTAACAACTAGGATGTGATCTTATTGAAAAGTTTTTTTTTCACATCAAAAGAAATCACCAACGGAGTAAAAAGAAAATCCATGAACTGGGGAAAAAAATTTAGGCAAGTGTCTGGGTAACTTTTCTCTTGCTGGAACAAAATACCCAATATCCAAACTTAGGGAAGGAAGGCTTTATTTAGCTCACAGTTTGTGGAGGTTTCGGTCCATACTTGACTGGCTCCAGGTCAGGGTGCGACACAATGGTGAGCAGCAGCTCGTGGCGAGGGAGGACAACAAGAGGAGCAGCAGAGAACGGCCTCTTTCCCTCCCCTATGTTGTGGGAAGGTACTCGCCGCAGGGTGGGCTGGCACTCACATGGATCAGCCATAAACTCTAGAAGCCCGCCTCATGACTGCACGAGGCTTTGCAGGGACATCTAGACACAAACCATACTGTCCCTCTCTTGTTTGCCCCAAATATTCATGTACATCCCTGTATGCCAGAGTCATTTTAGTCCATCTCTAAGAGTTGACAAAGCCCTGACGGTTTAAGCATTGCTGAAAAGCCCAGGTCCCAAGTCTCTTCTGAGATTTAAGGAAAACTGTCACTTGTAAGTCCTTGAACAAATCAAAAGTTAAACACTTCCAACACTTAATGGCGCAAGGTAAACTTATCATTCCAAAAAGTACACAGGGGATACAAAGCATTGGAACCAATGCAAGTCTAAAATCTAGCAGGGCCCATATTAAGTCCTGTAGTTCCATGTGCAACATCTGAAGAAATCTGTGGCACATTGTGAGCTCCATGTAGCTCCACCCCTAGGGCACTTCTGGTGGTTGTGACTCCCACGGTTTCCTCTCTTGGGCCCACTCTGTTCTCTTCTTGCAGTTATCCCGAGACAATCCACGTGCCTCACTTCTCCAAACTTCTAGAGTCTCTCCTGCATCTTTGGCTTAACCCTCACAGCTGCACATATTGCCCTCTCAGGAGCACACTGCCTGGCCTCCAATGCTTCCTTCTGAAGTCTTAATGGAAGCCTTTTTAACCTCAGAACTCCTGCATTCTGCTTGTGCCTAAAAGCAGCACCACACGGATGATGCGAAGGTCTGCTGCCAGCTGGAGCAGCAGCCAGGCTTCCTTCTCTCTTGGCTGCAGGGGCCGAGTGCCCGGGATGCTGAGCACTTGAACCTGCTTCTGAGGAACAAATTCTCTATGGTGTCACCATTCTAGAAGCTTATGCAGCCACCAAGATTCTGGGACATGACATTCTGTAGACTTCCCCTCAAAGTAAAGTCTTTCACTTTTGCAGTTTTGAGACAGCAAAGGGTGGAGACTTTCTACTGCCTGTGATGCCCTCAGGGCATCTTTCATACTGTCCCTTTCCTTCACAGCAATTGAGATTGCCTCAGATCTGCGTTTGCAGTCTACAGCTTTACTAAAGTTTCCTATCTGGTCAAACTCCCATTTTAAGTCATTCTGCTGAGCTCTCTGCTCTTGATTTTCAACATAAATCTGGCTAAAAGCCCCCCACAACAGCTATGCGACTGCCTCAACATTCAACTGCCTAAAAATTTATTTTTCCAGATTAATTAGTCTGCTTCCCTTAATCTCAGTTTTAGATAAAGTCTCTGGACAAGAGTAAAATGCAGACAGATGTTCTGTCAAGCCATAGCACACATCATATGGAGTCCAACAGCCAAAGCAGTCCTTCTTGCCAGTAGAAATTTCCCAAGTCTTTATCAGCAGAATTTCTATCAACCTTCTGGTCTTCTGAGCTCTGACCAGAACCTCCCATACAGAACAGCCAAAAGTGTTCCAGCTCTGCTCTTTCAGGTGATATCTCCAAACCCTTCCTGCACATCATTCCCAAAGGCTCTTGAACCACATAGTCAGGTACAGTCACAGCAATGACCCTACTTCCCTAGTACCAAATTCTGTCTTCATTACTTTTATCTTGTTGCTGAGACAAAATATCTGATGTCCAGAATTAAGGAAGGAAAGTTTTATTTCGCTAACATTATGTGGAGGTTTCAGTCCATATTTGACTGGCTCCAAGGCAGTGGCTCATGGCAGAGGGCAACAGCTCATGGTGAGGGAAAACAGCAAAAGTAGAAAGAGTAAAAAGGGAGGAGCAGTGGGGAACAGCCTCTTTCCACCCCTTACACTGTATGCAAACTATCCGACCCAGGGCAGTGTAGCACTCACATCCATAATCCCAGCATTGGACCATGGATCAATCATAAACTCTAGAAGCTGCCCCATGACTTCATGAGGCTTTGGGGGGACATCTAGCACAACACATAGCACCACTGTCCCTCAGAAAAAGGACTTTTATCTAGAACATGTAAAGAGTTTTTAAAAATCAGACCCCAAAATTTCAATGACCCAATCAAAAATTGGGAATCTGAGATGAATACAAACTTCTCAGATGAAGAAATACAAATAGTCAATAGATATATGAGAAAATGTTCAACGTCATTGTTCACTGGAGAAATGCAAATTAAATAAACAATGAGATCCCATTTTACTCCAGAAAGAATTGCTCTCATCAAGAAGCGAAACACTAACAGACACTATGTGGAAAAAGGAGCGCTTCTCCACTGTCGGTGGAAGGGTAGACTGGTAAAAACACTGTAGAAAGCAGTATGGAGATTCCTCTAAATAGGATTAATGATCCTATTTGGCGTGGCTATTCTCCTTCAGGGTATTTTTCCAGAAGAATTAAAAACATCATGCCACAGCGATATATGTGCACCCATGTTTATAGCAGCACAATGTGTCATAGTTACATCTTAGAAAAGATCCAAATGCCCATCAACTGAGGAATGAATAAAAAAGATATGGCACTTTTATACAATGGAGTATTACTCAGCTATAGAAAAAGATAAACGAGGCTTTTATAGGGAAATGGATGCAACTCAAGACCATATTCCTAAGTAAAATAAAAGACCCACCTGTGTAAACATCATATTGCTCCCTAGTGTAGGAATTTGAAAGAGTAAATAAAATTTGAATGGTACAATAGATATTGTGAAAAGGAAAGAAACTTCTCATAAAGAAAGAACAACTGAGATGAAGGAAAGAAGAAAAGAAAAAAGGAAGGGAAAGTATACATAAAATATAACATATACATATACACAGGTTAGCTAAGACAATTGTACTACTAATTCTGCCTTGTTTAATTTTCTAACATTGCTGGGACAAAATATCTTACACCCAAATTTAAGGAAAGAAAGATTTATTTACCTTACAGTTTGTGGAGGTTTCAGCCCATACTTGGCTGGTCCCAAAGCAAAGTGGCACATGGCAGAGGGCAAGCATTCATGGTGGCAGAGCACAGCAAAAACAAGAACCAATGGCAGCAAGTGGTCTCTTTCTCTCCCTTACATATGCAAACTGTCCGACCCAGGGCAGTGTAGCACTCACAACCAGGAATCAAAACTCTAACAGCCTGCCTCAAGACTGCAATACAAACCGTAACAAATTTCTATTGATTTATTGAAAGGAACAGTTAGTGCTTAATTTTTTGATCAATTTTGCATGCCTGTATCTGGTAATCTGAACAACTGCTTTGAAGATAACAACATGCAATGTAACAGATATTGTTAATTTCCAATCATCTTGTTTTGAAATTCTGTACCATTTTTATATTTTAAAAAATTTTTTATTCTCTTTAAAATTAAAAATTAATAATCTTACATTCATCTTCTTTGCCCTGTCTAGTAAATGGTGTATTGATTTTTTTGTACTCATTTGCTATTTTAAAGAAGTCTCATTTGACAGTTGCTCACCGCACTAATCTGTCTTCACACTGGTTGATTTTGCTTTGTATACTTTCAATGAATTTTTAATGTTCGGATTTCTGTTTGAATCTGTTTTATGACATCTAGTTATTCCCTATATTGCACATTAATTATTTCCATCTCTGTCCTAAGTTTCTCTTTTTTTATGTCTCTGGTATCCTAAATTCACTGACTATTTCTTCATTATGGTCATCATCTCTTTAACCATCCGTGTAATTATTTCTGTTTCACTTTTGTCTAGAAATGTGCTCATCTGTTGCTACCATTCCTGAAAGTTCTGCTAGGTGCATTTTAATTTCTTCTACCTCAGTGTCCTCTGGACTTTCCTTAGGCAATGTGGGCATATGGTGTTTTATCTTGCTTCTGTGTTTCTCATTTTTTTAAAATTTGTTTTCTGCATTCAGGCTTGTAAATTGCTTATGATAGGTAGCTTTATTACTTGTGTTGTAATCTCTCGGGCAAATGACTACTTTTCACAGATGTCTTCTGGGTGTAGCTGGGTTTTGGCCTTTGACTCTGTCCCAGGATCCTGCCTCTTTCTTTATTAAGGATGAAAGGTTACAGCCTGTTTGGCTTGGCACCCAGTCCTTTGTTACTGAACTGCAGCACTGTTTATGTCCCCAAAGCAACCTATGTATTGACATACAAAGAAAATCAATTGATTACAGCAATGATGTCACCTTGGGTAAAGTAGTACAATATGTAATAATAAAAACATTAAACACAGACTGGAAAATGGCAAACTGTGATAACCAATAATTTGCCACCTTTGGCCCTAGATACAAGATTTATAATTATATAAAAAAAAACTAAGGAAAGGCAGAAAATTGTATACAGTAAATATCCACTAAATAGAGAAATTTTATCCTAAGAGTAGATTTAAAAAGAAGAGGAAAAAAATAACACAATAAAAGAAAATTAAGAGATTAGAAGCAAAGCTGAAGGACAAAAGATTACCCAAGCTTCAGTAACCTAATGAAGAAAACAGAGGAAAGAAAGGAATGAAAACAAAACAAAACAAAAGAACTATAAACAACATTCACTCTCATAAATAGACAAAAACAAACAACCAGAAAAATACTTAAATGAATATTTTTTTAAGCCAAAAACAAAAGGAAACTTCTCAGTAATTTCAAGCCTGTGGTTATCTTCTGGAGTCTATAAATTTGTGGCAGTGTCCAATTTATGGTGTGGCTCTGCTCTTGCTGGTAGACACAGGAGTCCATCTAGATCTGTGCAGAATGAATTTAGCAAGCTTGCAGTGAGATTAGTGCATGGTGTTCAATCTGGGATTTTCCAATCTACATCCAATCTACAAGGTGAGCCTGACCTCTGGTTGTGGGATTAGAGCCTGAGACACTTAGCTTGTAACTGTCTCTTGGCTGTCTCTTGCTGGCCTGACCACAGCTCCCTGACCACAGATGTCTTCCGTGGTTGACCCTTATCCAGTAACAGTGGTAATTTATCACCGTGAGCCCTAAACTGAAAGAGCTGTAGGCTTAGTTGGCTCCTCCCTAGAATGGCAACTGACGAAGCACACTTTCCAGGAGACAAGGCTGCCCCTTGGACTGGAGTAACTCACAAGCTGTTACAGGGCACAGCATACACTGCTCCCTGCCACTGCTGCACTTCTCCCTCGAGGGCTCTGGTGCTGCCCACATTCACTGTGTGTTTATAGATTTGGTCTCTGTCTGTCATGGTCTCTCTCTGTCATGTCAAGAGCCAGGAGCTGGGAGAAAGTGCAGGTCGGCCCTTCCTTTTTCTGTGTTCTTGTTGGTCTCTTCATTTTCTCTATAGGCTCCAACTGTCAAGTCTGTCCTGCATCCCGTCTCTCTCTTCCCTTTCTTCCCCATATTATTATTTTCCAGTGCCTGAATCACAGCCCTTAAAGTTGCTGATTCATAGCTGCTTGCTGCTCCATCATCTTCTTGGAAGTCTCAAGAAATTTTCTTAATCTGCAGATTATATTTCCTTCCAGAGATCTTCAAACTCTCACCAATTTTTAAATTTTTTTTTGTTTACTTGGCCTTTTTCTTCTTTTCTTTAATCCACTGCTATTCATTCAAACTTGCCTTTACAATAAACATAATATTATTCATAATGTAAATTTTAAATGAGTCAGAAAACAACCAAAAATGTTAATGTCATCTTTACAAACCAAGTTCATTAAAGCAATGATTTGGAATATCCAATGGCCTCTACAGCAATGGAGTTTTCCTTGTAGAAATGAATTATTATGGTCCCTTTTTATTTCTATTTATGTGGTAAACAAAAGCATTAACCAATATATAATAGGTATGAGAGAGTTTGTATCAGTAATTTTCCATAGATGATTAACAGCTAATAAATGGATCAATATAAATGGTATAAATTAATTTTACCTGTAACTAAATTAATGTGAATTTCTGATATATATATATATATATATATATATATATATTAGGTTTAATAGTGCATAACACAGTTTAATATTCACCTAGGTAGCATTTATCTGAAGACAAAAGTCCAAATACATTTGACTTGTTTTTAACTCCATTTTTCCCAGGACATATTTTTAAATACATATGAAGGCCTGAGCAATGCTTCCATAGCTTCACAAAGGGAACACAGCTGCACATCAGTGAACTCCCTGCCAGGCCAGTCACGTGGAAAGTCAAAGGAAAGCTACTGCAGGAAAAGCTAACATGGTCACTGTGTACCTTTCCAGTAATAGTGAACTAGTAGTGAAGAATCCTGGGCAAGATCACATCCCAGTGCCAGGGGTCAGGGCACATCAAAAACTGTAACCTTCCAAATTCATTACAGTGATGCTAGATTGCTAGTGCTGTGAGCAACTGATCAAAGCACGGTGATGTTCTCTATGAAGAAATAAAAGATCATAGGACACACATTATTTGTATTCACATTTTTGAAAACACAACTATGAAACAAAGTCAAAGAAAATCACTTATAAAATAAAAAGATAACACAAATGCAAAAAAAACCCAGGACTATAAAAATATCCACACAAAATTTAGGCAGTCAAGTTAAAGGACACAGGTTTTAAAATAGAAGTAATTTTCTTCATGGAGGTAAAACCAAACTTAAGGATTTAAGCAATGAACTAAACCTAGAGAGGATAAAATAGCATACCTTTAGGAAAAGTGTAATTTGATACTGCATGCGTATATGAATATGCCAAAATGAAGCACAAATATCTGTGACACCCTACTATGTGTCAGATGAACACACACTAATGAATATATACATAGTAAAATAGAACTAAAGTTTGTAGATTATAGTTATATAATAAACAATAAATAATCTAATTGATAGATAGAACAGCAAAGTCAGTGTAGCCAAAGAGAGTTTCATATAATTGAAAATAAATTTGTTATACAGAAGAAAAGAAAAGGAAATAGGGCAAAACAGAGAGAATAGGGCAAGAGTGTTTAGGGTACATTTTTTTAAAATCCAGATAAGAGAAAACTAAGCTTTAAAAAGCCCAGTGTATTTCAAACAGAAATAAAAAAGAAATTCACATCAAGAAGCAATGTAATTTAAACATGTGTGTACACACTCATAGACACCCCCAAAATATACCCACGTACACACACTCACATGTACAGCATCTTTCAAACATGTATGTATATATAGGATGGGGCAAATGTTACCTTCAAATGAGCAATACTGAGACTGTTAATTCACATCTCAAAAGTAGTAAGATCCGCCAGATTATAGTAGGATAGCTTTAATGTACAAAAGAAAATAAGCCCAAATTAGAATTCTACACTTGATAAAAATACCTTTCAATGTTGAGAGTAAAAAAAAAGACATTATAAGATAATGAGAAACAATAAGGATTCACAAGCAGCAGACATGTATTAAAAGAAATAAAAGGTTATTTTAGACCGGAAGTTAATTTGTGAAGCCCAGAATTGTGAGAAGGAACAAAGAAGAATGAAAAGTCGAGTTAATTTAAATAAAAATTGACTGTTACAATCTACATGGACTTAGAGAAAAACAAAAAGTAGAATATTTATCTCAGAAGGTGAATGTTATAGTTGATACACTGCATCAGCTTGAGGAGTCCAGAGGCGTGGCTAAGTGACTCAGCAGTGCTGCATCCTGGGGTGCAGAGGACTCGCCCTAACCGCTCTGGGATGTTGTTCACTATGCCAATGCGAGAAGTTTAGAAGGTTAACTAAGTGACTGAGCAGGGGCCCGGGTCCTTACTTGGTATTCATCCTGAGCCTGTGTGAGAGCAAGACATGGAGATTAAGTGAGAGCTACATTCTCTCCTGAGTGGGGGGATAGCCTGCTTACAATGTAAGGGAGGAAAAGAGGCTTGTCCCTCCCCTGTTTTGCTCTTGCTGTGTTTTCTGTCTTCTGCCACCATGAACTGTCGCCCTCTGCCATGTGCCACTCTGCCTTGGAGCCAGCTGAGTACGGACTGAAACCTCCACAAACTGTGAGCTAAATAAACATTTTCTTCCTTAAGTTTGGGCATCAGGTATTTTGTGCCAGCAGTGAGAGAAAAGTAACCAAGACAGTGAGCAAGTAGAATTAAGTGCATTTTTAATGCACATCTTTAAAAGTGTCAACAGAAAGTAGACCTTTTATAAGCCAAGGATCCATTTTGTAATGTCTCTCACAGCAATTAATTGAATAAGGAATCATTTCTCAGTTATTATAAAAATAAGAGTAAAATATTAAATCACAATAATAAGTACAAACATATTAATAGGAAATTATAATAGGCTATTGAATAGGTATCTTAGTTTTATAAAATAAGCATGTTTTATTCAAAGTATATGAAATTTTTGAAAAACACTAATAAACAGAACCTAACTGTTATAAATATCACACTGTATGCAATACCTTCTGGATATACGCTTTTTTTAAGCATGTGTGAAATGTTCTCCCAGAATGGACATATACTAGGCCACAAGGTAAGTAAATGATTAGAATTCTTATTGAGCAAATTTCAGGAAAACTTTTATGGAAAGAGAAGGTGGATCTCCTATCTACCATTGTAGTGTGAGAGCAGCCATACACAGTGTGACAAACACCACAACTGTAATCAATAATATCTTATTAAAATGAAAGTAGGAGCTAGATTTGGCCAAAATGCCACAGTTTGTTAATAAATCAATTGTGTAGAGCATGCTCCCTGGTTACAACACAATTAGGTTAGAAAAACATAACAAAAGTTTACAATATCCCCATGCATATAGAAATTAAGAAATTCACTTCTAAGTATGCTATAATTCAATCAAATACCATAATATAGAAAATAAGTTGAAGCAAATTTTCAAAATAATGTCATGCAAAATCTGGATTATTTTCTAAATGAAGTACATGTCCTTAGGAAATTGGCAGATTCCGTATGGAGTGAGGTTACGGATAAGATGAAACTAAAAGATTTGTGACACCAGAAAGCAAATAAATTTTTGAAATGTTACACAATACCTCAACGAGATTCAGGCACCACTTTTAAAATTAACCAACAAGGTAAAGACAACTTGAGTATGAATAATAAATGACAAATATTTAAATTTTAGGTTAAGAAAAATAATTAACAGAAGTATAGTATTTCACAACTTTCACTAAATTTATAGATATAGCCAATAACCTTCAATGGTTACTAAAAGTGCTTGAAATTTATTTGGAAAATTTATAATGAATAAAGCATCCAGATAATAATGGATCCAACTCACCTCCTTCAACACCTCAAAGAAACAAACAGAAAAGACAAGCTTAGGTAAGAAAGTGCTCAACATTTTCCAAAAAGCGCTCTGTCCCAAATTTCAAACCTCAATCTCTTCAAGCCTCAGACCTATTATCTACAAGAAATTCATGAAAATTAGGAATATGTTAAAGGCAGCACAAGACATAGTGAAAAAATGTCCAAATGTAAATATATGTAATTGAATAAAGACAATTAGGTTTTCAAAAATAGAGTATGAAGAGGAAAAATAAAAATTAAAAACTGTAGAACATTCGAAGTACATTACAGCCTGCTGCAGCATGTGGATCTTTCCTTAAATTCTGATTTGAAGAAACTGAATGTGAAAAAGATGAAAAGTTTAAGAAAGTTTGGAGATTGACTGGCAACATGACCATATTAAAGAAGTTGTCATCAAAAATACTAGATTGTGGACATATCCTTGTGTTTTAAGAAATGTATTTCTTTAGTGCTAAAGACTGTGATGTTGATGGATAAAATTTTATGGTATATGTGATCTGCTAGAATGTAAATAGATGTTAAACAAGACTAGCCAAGAACTGACAGCAAATTTTACTAGAATTTTTGTACATCTAAAGAGCATGTAATATATCAATTTTTCCTTCTTTGTGTGTATCTGAGGCATTTCATAAAAGACTATTACAACTTTAAGAATGTGTGGGAAGCAGCCAAAGTTAGATCAGAGGAAATAATACAGCTTTAAATTCATATAATAAAAAAATTGCAATTAAAGAGGTAACATCCATTTTTAAAGGATTAGAAAAATAACATTTAATAAATTCCAAAGAAAACTTAAGAAGGTTAATGACAGAGAGTAAGATTTAAAAAAATTAAAGTAAAATACACAATAGAATAAAAAAGACACAATATTTTGAAAATGCAATTGAAATGAGTTTCTTAGGAATTCAATATGAGAAAAATCACAACTATTAAAAGTCGATGTCGAGGAGAAATGTTACAATAAAATCTGTAGATTCTACAATAAAAGTATAAAAACATGATAATAATTTTAATATGAAATTTTGTAAATTAGATTATGGATGATCTTTAGAAAGTACAAACTATGATACAGAAGTAAAAGCTCATGAACATTATTTAAATTTTTTTAAAATTTTAATTTATTATTTCAAAAGTTTTACTGATGATTTATATTAATTATTTAAGAAATACTTACAGTCAATAGTACATTAAATTTTGCAGAGAAATTAAATTTCAGAAGAGTGACTATTTGTCTTATGAGTCTAGCATGAACTATTCAAAAGGGGCCTAGTCTACTAAGAAAATTTAAAATTGCTGGTTTCATGCCTCAAGAATCTTATGGAAAAATCTTAAATTCAGCTAGGAATAGTGGTGTGTGCCTGTAACCCAGTGCCTGAATGATGTAGCAGGAACCTGACTCAAAAAGAAGCAAGCAAAGAAAAAAATCTTAAATCCAATAAGATACAGAATGAATAATAAACGAAGATGGTGTCTGTGTTTAGCGTAACACCACAAAAGCTGTTAATATACTGTCCACATCCATAGATTAAAGATGCAAAATAATCACACGAGGAAAGGAAACATTACGTACTTTAAATATGTACAAAAGTAAAAGGAGAGGGAATCACAAGACAGGTGGAGGGGGAGGGAGGGAGGGGGATGGGGTGGGGAGGAATTAAGATGCATACACGCACCAGCTGCACACGAGGAAAGTTAAGTGTTATGTACTACACACGTGTACTAACAAACGAAAGTAATAAAAGAGTAAAACTATGCAAAATTATAAAATGTTTTCACTAAAGTGCAAGATAAAGTGGCTGATAAAATTTGATATCCTTTTGTAATAGCACAAAACTAAGAACATAAGAATTTTCTGGATATAATACTGCATATTTTCATAATCTAGGGAGCAAACCCCTTGGTGAAACGAAGCAAACTTTCTTTTAAACTTGAGACCCTACTAGGGAAAATGAAAGCAGCCATACAGATTGTTGTGAATTATTTTTCTGTATCAGAAACATTGTTTCTGGAAGTATTTACAATAAAGTAACCCTACTGATCAGTCCCCACACCTTATTTTTTCTTGAGAAAAAGTGAGGTTTATTTTGTAAATAAATAAATTTAGGAGAAGGAACTGACCCTCATTACTCCCCAGCTTTCTGTCTGGAGTCAGCGTACTGATAAAATGCATGAATTGTACCGAGATGCTTCCTCTTCTGCAGAACCTCATCATCGTCTTGCTGCAGGAGCCAGGCTGGGAATGTGTATCTGGCTCAGAAGTTGGCTGGGAAAAACGCATTTACCTGCTACCAGAACTCTATTCTCCATCCCAGGATCAGTGGGGAGCAGTATTCTCATCCCCATCTGTTCGCCTGTCAGTTTATTTCAAACTCACAATGAGGGAGTGTGATTATTTGTCCCCCGATATTATAATCAAAAAGTAATCTATGGGCTTCACCCAAACACTTTTGCAAACCATACAGATGATTATAATGCACATTAAGTTGTGACATTCTTTACAGACAGTATTTAAGCACACAGCTTGCTTTCCTCTAAAATTACTAAAAATTAAAATTTTAAATTTCCATTTTTTAAAGATATCTCTTAAGTTTCTATTAATTATGCAAAAGATTAAGGATACTGAAATTGTTGCTTTAAAATTATATGATTGCCATAAACAGAACAATGTAAATATACTTAATTCAGTTAAGCTTCACTTAGACAATAAAAAATGTTTTAAAAATATTTCAAAATTTTCAATTGTATTAATTACAAATAAAGGTTAAAATGTGTATAAGTCTATCAATATGCCCATTGGCAATTCATTATATTGGGAAATTCACTACATCATCTGTCTAAGATTTCTGAGTGACAAGGAGGTTTTCCTTGATTATCTGCAAGTACATGCAGGGTGTGTGTGCTCCACATACTCTGTGCAGGACATTCACATTTAGGCTAGTGCTCAAGAGCATCAGGCAGGTGAGTTGAACTGTAATAACTTTGTGGTTCTGTATGAGTGTGTGTGTGTGTGTGTGTGTGTGTGTGTGTGTGTGTGTGTGTTACTGTGGAAGAACTGTGAGTTGAGAACTTCCTTCCTGTTGGTGCCTGGAGCTTTCTTCGCATTCCTAATTAAAGGAAGCTTTCCTCTTGGGCTTCCCCGTCGCTTCAGCTGGAACGGACAGACCGGCTCTGTAGATATGCATCCTAATGTTTCTGTTCTATGCTACAGTCAAAGTCTCACTTGGCTTTTATTTTGGCTTTGAGTTATCTAATAAAGTGAAATGACCACTGAGTAACTAATGAGAGAAGTGAGGGAAAGAACAAATTTAGAAAGTACATACATTAATAATTTGTAATATGACACAACTACGTTAAAGAAAATCTAATAATACAGAAATAGATATGCTGTATAAATGTCACACTGTATTTAAAATGGTAGAATCTAAACATGGTGTAGCTTAATATGAAGGCCCTGGGTTCAGTCTCCACTAAACACACACACACACACACACACACACACACACACACTCATGCACAAATGATGATGGAGAAGAACATAATGGGTAACATACCAGAGGTTTGCATATGTGTGTCTTTGTGCTTATGCATGAGAGCATGTACACGTGTGTCCCTCACTTTAATGTCCACCCTCTTTTCTTCTATTCTCTCATCCTCTGACCACTTTCATAGATATGTATGCGTGTATATATATCTGACATGTCAGCAAAGCGCCAGATAATAAATATCTCAGTGTTTAGGAGCAGTCTTTGTCAAAACAACTTAGCTCTGCTTGTAACACTAAAGTAGCCACAGAAATTCTGCAAACAAACAAATACATCTGCATTCCAGTAAAACTACTTAAAAGACAATGAAAGGGGGCATTTTTCTGGTACAATTTAAAATATTACAATCAGAAAAGGAGAAATGAGTTGCTCAGCAAATGGAATGATACCTTTTCAGACTTGACAATGAGTACGACAACAGCACAGCTTAAGAGTAAAGATAAAACATGAAAGCAGCATTAATAAAAGCAAACAATACAAATTTCCCAAACTTAAATTTTGTGTGTTCTATATTTAGTGCTTCACTGGCAACTTGCCTAATTAACTGAAATACTTTTCATTTGCGATATGAAATTCATTTGGTTATATTTTCGTAGGTATTTTGACATTGACAATATTAAACACTGATGAAAAGCTTTCAGAATATAGCATGATTGCAGTTCAGTCACACTATCTAGCAATACAAAAGTCATCATTAGTACATTCCATTAATGTGGTTTGCATTTTTTGAGTACCCTGAAATGTTCTCTATTTTTCAAAACAAAAGGCTAAAAGAGACATTGATAATTACTGAGAGTTTCAAAATTTAATTTTGTAAGAACAAAAACACAGTGTTTTCTTTTAAGGTCTTGTTTCTTTTGATTAAAGGAGCAGCATGCAGATGTAACTCTGGATGCTGTCAAGGGGAGCTGGGTTATCAGAGCAGTTGCACCATGATCATCCCTTTCCGGAGAACCTCTTCTTGCACTCGAAATGCAGCTCACCAAATTCTCTCAATGCAAATAAGCTGGCCTTTCCATAAACAATTTTATCTCATACACTGGTTTCACTATAATTATGAGGCAACTCATCTGAAATATTAATTGGCTTTACAAGGTGTAAAATGTATGCTTTGCATCTGACAAGATATGTATGAATCCATCCACAGCCAGAAAATGTAGTTAGAAGCACAGTATCTTCTCAGGAAGGGCTGATACGCATCTGTCGCACAGTCGTACTAGATCTCCAGTGAGAGCAGCACCCGGAGCCAGCTATTCTCCAGCACTGAAATCACCCTGACTTCTGGTGAGCACTCCAAGATTTCATCAATTAGGCACATGATTATTTAAGAATACACATTATGGATTGGACTTCAGAAGAATTGGTATTACTATCGGGGGCAAAATAAGTTTTGGAAAATATGTTGTAATATAAACATGACTAATCTGAACATAGATGTGAATCTGAGTGCTTCCATTGGAAGGGTCAACCTACCTCTGCAAACCTCTTTACTCACTATGAAAATGATTCTAATAATCATCATTTTACAGATTTTTAAAGTAATTCTTCCATCACTCCCAAAGTAAGCAGATTTATTGTCTTTGTGATTAATAAATTCTGCAGTCATTGTCTTCATGATTAAGAAATTCTGAATTTTTTCTTTTTAGATGTATGACATTTAATTTCAATTTTATGTCTATGTAAAAACCATATAGAATGATGGTTTCAAAGGGAGATTCCCATGGCTTTTGCCTACAGAGCAAAATTGCCTACAGAGCAAAATTAAATATTGTTGTGCAGCCAACAGCATTTTTAGTGAAGGCACGCATGCGTTTCTAATGATCAGTTTGGAAAATAAATATAACATAATCATAATTACTTAACATATTTATATATAAGTTCAGGAAATATCCACTCACAGTCTCCATTTCATTAAAAGTTTAGAAAATATCCATTGATATTCTGCACTCCTTAAAAATCTATGAGTATTTTGACTTAATAGTGAGGCACTTGAACTAAAATAAAATGAAACAAACTCTTCCCTTTATTTCTTGGTTAATCACAGCAAATTTATGTTGTTTTGCTTTTGAACTATAAATGATATAACCAGATATGAAATACACTCACCTAAGTTCTTCTTTTTGCTGTATGTAAAAGTTCTATGATCTTCTGTATAACAGACCTATAATAAATAATGTCAACAATTTTCTAAATAATTTCACCGAGGAAATAATTTTCAACATTTATTAACAAATAAAAAGAGAAATGATAAGCTAAACATCAGCTATTCCTCTCCCTGAATTACTGCTATGAAAGGGTTCAACATGGACTACAATCCTCTTCTTTTGTTTTTTTTATTTTTGGTGCCAGGAATCAAACTCAGGACCTTATGCTTGCCAAGCAGGCACTGTGCTGCTGAGCTATATCCCCAGCCTCCTTGTGGTCTTCTGTATGAAGAAGAAAACCCATTATCTGATTCCATGAAGATGAGAATAACAAAAACTATGCTGTAAATATAATTAATATTTAGACCTAACACCTACATTTATGTTTCCCCTGTTTTGGTTATTCGTATGTGGAACATAAAGCTCATCTTGAGTGAATTTTCTACATAATTAAATGAGCTAGATGTGTTCAAATTTCTCATTTTTTCACATTATTAAATTATTAGTTCTAATAAATTGCTTGCAGGTATGGCTATGATGCTATAAATGAAGCTAATAAAATAAAATATGCGACTTGCCATTTTAATGCAACACAACATTCCTGACATAAAATTCTAACTCCTAAAATATCATAAAGGCTAGAGGAGAAGCTGTTTTGCATCAGTAGAAGAGTTCTATTGAGATAAAAAAGAAAAATGTTTATCTCACATTCCTGAGTAAATATGTAGAATAGAACTCTAAAGGGGGGAATTGATACTTGAAAAATTTATTTAAAAAATAACATGAAACACAATTATTAATCCACTTTGAACCAGGGTAAAAGAAAAATATCCCATTCAACTAAAGCCAGTGTCTCCCCATTTGAGGAAACTGCTTGGAGAGATTTCTCCAAAACTACCAATGCCCACATGCCAAAACTAAAGACACAGAAGCCTTCAATCAGGAGTTGAGTCTAAGTATTGTTTTTAAAATTATATAGACAGCCATAACTATAGCACTAACTTCATTGAGAATCATTTGATGCAGAGAAACATCTCTACTTCAGTAAGAACTATGAAGAATTTGCTCATGACATTTATTTCAAAAAAAGGTCCATCCTTGTTCAAAATAAGGACATTTCACCAATGCTTCCATGTGAGTTAACAGATTCATTTCAATTTGGCCCTTGATGTTGATTCTGATTTCTTTATTATTTGTAAATGCACATTATAACCAAATAGTTTTTAGATGTGTGCTCTATCCAGATAACTCCACTGAGGGTGATTTTTTAGAATAAGATGAATCACACAAATCTTTTCCAGCATGGAGACTTTAATCATGCCTAAAGTCAGACAAGTAACTGTGTGACTAGACCACATATATGTGTTGATCAGCTGTTTTATGTGGGACCTTCCATGAGAAGGAAGAAGACATCACAATAAATGATAACTTAAATCCAGGTGGATTCAATCCCAACAGATAAAATCAGCAAAAATATAAATGTGAACAAAGTGATTTCAGATTCTGATAAGTTCTATAGGTGATGTGAGGGAGACTGTTGTGATACAGGGTCATATTACACAAAGTACTAAGGTAAAACTTCCTTCAGAAGATAGTGTCTGAACTGAAAGTGGAAGAAGAGAGTGAGCTTTGTGTCTGTCTGAAGACTAGTTTCCTGCTAGGGCAAATACCCTTAAGAAACATATGCAGGGAAAGGGCCTAGCATCATGCCAAGAGCAGCGAAGAAAACCGTGTAGGTGGCGCATACAGAATAAGAACAGGAGGGGCAGGATGAGAAAAGGTCAGAAAAGTAACCACAAATCAAATCAAGTAGCATCTTAATGCCATAGCAATGTCGTTTTATTTGTTTTGTTGTTGTTGTTGTTCTGTTCTCAAGGGCAGAGGGACTCCTGTTAAGAGTTCTAAGCAGAGAACTGATGCGATCTAATTTATATTTTCAAAAGGTCACTCTTGCTGCTGTGCAGAAAAAGGATTAGAAGAGGAGAGTGAAAGCAGGGATCCCAGGCAAAAAATAATTGCTCTATTCCAGGCAGAAACAATAAATCTATTACATAAGATTTGTTTGTCTTATTACATAAAATGAAAGAAGACTATGAAAGTAAGCATCTCAATCAGTCTGAATCTGAAATATATAAACTACAAAAATCTGGACCATGAAACTGTTATTGTTATTATTTTGTCCTTGTTAATTTCCATCTAGTTGACAAACCACAAATATTGTTTAGTACTTTTGAAAACATTCAAACTGAAGTATTTCATCAGACGGCTGTAACAGTCTGTCCCAGCTTTGTACTCGCTCACCTGCAGTGCTAGAAGATGAAGACAGACGAGGCTCCACGACATAAATTGAGATTTTGTAAAAACATAGTGAAAATAACCTGGAGATTTTTAAGCAGAGAAGTTATATAATTTAATTTCTGCTCTGAAAAGGTCACCCTTGTTATTGTCTGAGGGAATCAAGAACAAGAACAAAAGGCTGATTGGAAGATCATTGCCTTTTGAGATTATAAATCAGGCCGTGTCTCTCCCTTGCTTAAAGTACGTAAATCCAGAAAAGTGCCGACGTTCGCTTAGGCAGCCGTGGAAATGGTTGAGAAGTGCCAGGATGTGTTTTTGGACAAAGAGCCCAATTAGTCAGAAGCAGGAAATGATGGATAAAGAATCAGAGATAATTCTGAGTTTTGTACTAAAGAACTAGATGACTGAGGTCAGAACCTTAAGTGGTGAAGAATAAAACTAGATAAACAATTTGGAGAGACAAACTTAAAGTTGATTTTGAATATGCAAGGTTTATAGTCTCTCAGCCTATAATTAAAAGGATAAATATATTTCAAGAAGGCTGTGACCTATAAAAGTGTATCACATGTACCCCAGTAAGATATAAGTAAATCTGGAATTCCCATCTGAGGACACATTAAATAAGAATTCATTAATCTTTCAAAGGAATCGATACTACATCATGTGAAATGGTGTGAGTGAAGGGGGATCATCTGTTGAGAACAATGGGCCTGAACGTCTCCCTGGTCTGTCGTTCAGCGGAACAGACTCTCCGATTGGTGGCTGCCTGTGCCCCCGAGGGCTGAGAGAGCTGTGGCCTATTTTCTTCCAAACAGTAAGCACAGCAGAGAAGGAAAAGATGTAGAGAATAGGCAGAGGATTTCTCACTCCCTTGGAAAGGAAATGATACATCGCTGTGGTCACATTTCCATTCGGAAGAACTCACCAAGAAGCCAAGTGGAGCACAACATTTTGTCTATTGTGGCCTGAAACAGAAATTAACTCCAGGAGTTTCTACTCAGTCTCTTATATCTGAGTTTTTTCAGCCATTTGAAATTTTCTAATTATTTTACTCAATTAAACTATCAGAACATTATTCCATCAATCATTTAAGTCAGTGTCTTTCGTCAGTGCATCTGGTCTCTGCTTTCCATGCTCAGCTACAGACCCTTCTAATCATGTTTCTGTGCAGCTTAAGTGATTTGATTAGCTAATCAGTTTACCAGTACTTCAATTCACAAACGAAATATGGTTCATATCTTTTATCAAGTATATTTGTATTTACTGTCCTTTGCTCCCTAAAAAATTGGTTGAAGTAAAAAGTAATCAGAATATCATTTATTTATTTTGTAATGCACTTATTTTCTGTCTCTGTACTATATTTATACCACTAGTGCTATACCTTTGAATCTATATTGTCATTAGATATAAATATGAAAATATAAATGTTTTAGTGCAGGTATTTTATTTCCTCATTTTAGAAGATGATCACATTATAGGAACTGTGATAAATGGTGAATAAGAATAGAAAAGTAGGAAGTATTTTATTGCTTAATAGTCATCTAAACTAGAAGTTTAGTAAAATTTCTACCACATTCAGTATTCCGTAAACTACTTCCCTGAAAATTTCACTAATAACAAATCAGAAAATTTCAAAATACTATATGTGTGACCTCTAGCTGTCCATCCTCAGTGATATAAATGCTGACTATTTTAGCATGCAGCATATCATTATTTTGAATTACAGTACTTGAAAAGAGATTTTTAAAAGGTGTCACCATTACTAAATGTGTAGATTTCTAAAAGGACCTGGTTGGGTGGCACTGATCCCTTTGACCTGGTGAGAATGCTTTCCATGACTGCAGTAAACACTAATGAGCTAGTTTCTGCTGGCCTGATGAAAGCTCATCATTCCCCCATAACTTTTAAAAATAATTAGAAGAAGTTACAGAGACAAACATAAGCACTATGCTATACATTGTATGTAATGAATGAATTATATCCAGGATCAATAATATTACATTGATACCAACCATGTCAGTGATTAGAAATAGCTAAGGATTGCAGAATTTATACACACAGACTAGTCAACATGTTCCTCTTCACTGGTCTTTCCTGAGTAATTTTAGTTTGTTTATGCTGCTTCAAATACTCTCTCAGTGAGTTATTCATATTTTAAAACACTTGGAGGAAGTATAAAATTAAATATGTTACATGAGGGAACATTTTATTTGAAAATGTTTACAAAATGAGTTATCTACTATATATGGTTCTCTAAAATATAAGCTTAAACATACCTATTTTCATCAATACATCCACATAAATACCTATAAATACATTCACACATAAACATCATATGTGTGCATCCATTATTAATCAAATGAGTACATGTGTACATACATATGTATCGATGTGTCCGTACAGTCTTGTGGAATATATGCACCTAAGGAACTCAAATATGACAGAATACATAATCACAAAGGGTGGGATAATAGAGAGACCAAGTAGCTATGCATAGCTTTGACCTCACATTTCAGGGATGAAAGACTACATGTTACCAAAAAACAACAAGAACAAATAAATTATAGGAGCACAGAAAAACAGAAAACATTGCCATTTCTTAAAACATAGAAAGATAGAGAGGAAAAAGAATCAGATATTCAGTTATTGGAAAGATGAGAGCTCTGATATCTGACACTAAAGCATTAAGGGTAAAATATGTTTAAAATAAACTCCTTACCGTGTAAGCAAGCTAGAAACTAGCCTAAACCACACAAGGAGTGACAGAGGGCTCATTTGGAAAAAATAAGCTGGTTGACCCATCTCTGTCTCTCTTGGATTTACACTAAACAATAAGTAAAAATGTCATTAACCCAGAGGTTAAGCAATTAGTGTGGAAATTGGAACAGCAGAATCAGGAGAGTGTCTCCAATTGCTTTAAATAGGTAACAAACACACTGAGAAGCAATCACCATGAAACAAAAAAACATGTAGTACAATTTATACCAGATTTTACTCACTGCAGATTGAGCTGACATATTAACTAATGACATGCCCTTTTAAACAATACACAGGCGTCAAAACATCAAAATAACAGAGCAAAACCAGTGGAGAGGCACTAAACTGGTCAGATTGAACTATATGCAAACAAACAGTTTTTAGTGCCAACAGTTTAAAGATAGAATAAATATCAATATTTTCACATTAAGTTAATTATCTACTGTATCAGTCAAGGTTTTATTAGAGAAACAGATATAACACAAGATATACAAATGTGTAGGAAATTATGAGATTGACTTATGACTGTCAGCCACAGAGTCAGATGAGGAAGTGTGCAGAGGGTGTCTGCACATTGGAGACTGAAAGAATCAGTCCAGAGTCTGCAGTTCACTGCAGTGTTCTGTGCAGATCCATTACCAGGAGGCTGGCGGGTCTGCAGCAGAAGGCTGATGAGTCTATGCTGGAAGGCTGAAGGATCCAAGGCGGAAGCCAAAGAGTCTGTGCTAGAAACCAGCAGATCATGTCCAAGCCGAAGCTCCTCCAAAGAATGGAAACCTTCTGTCTTCCTTGGGTCCCTTTTATATCATCTCAGTGATGATCCACCCTAGGGTGGCTCCTCCCCCCCCCCAGGGTGTAGAACTGCCGAGCCAATAGCTGAGCCTAGTTTAGTTACACTTCTAAACTTCACAAGTTTATGTAATCAACTAACCACTACACCTACTTCAAACCTCCTACAAAAACCAGTGCAAAAGGGACTGTGGACAAAGTGAGAAAGAAAATATAGTAAATCCTTCAGATGAGAATGTATTTATGGGCAGAAGACAGGCAGTGATTGTTTAAAAAGGAGTAAATCCAGCAAGTCTAAACAAAAAGGTTGCCCTTTGGAATCCAAAGTGAAAACATTTTCCTCAAAAGACATGATCAATACAATGAAACTGCAGGATATTATTTTAAATACTAATATTGATTAAAAACGTATATCCAGAATACATTATGAAATGTCACAAGTTAATGAGACAACATCATAAAAATAAATACAATATTGATAAAGTACTTAAACATAGAGGATATGGGCATTCCCCAATAGATGGAAAAGGTGTTCCCTGTCATTTGTCGCCATGGAGAAATTCAGACTTTAATTATATACCTCTACAATAGTTAGCAAATTCACTGAAAGAAAACAAACCTCCAGGTTTGGGCAAAGACATATTATGAATAGAATAAGGCTTGGACATTACAAGTGATTTATTTTAAAGGAAACCAGAAAAGCTACGGCTGTGTAATTCCATCACTGCACTAAGTGGAGAAAATACTGGTGAAGGAGAAAATTGTTACTTAGATATGTTGGAGATTTTAAACTTTTCCATTATTAAAATAGTACGTATGTAAAGGTATTTTTTATTCTAAACAGAATTAAAAAATAACAAAATAACACAACATAGACAAAAAAAACAACACAAAAACAATAAAAATGATACAGGATTTCAAGGCAAAATGACAGTAATTAACAGTAGTTGTTATATTACATAGTGTTATCTTCAACAAAGTTGCTCAGATCACCAGATTTAGGAATTTAAGATTGATTGAACTATTAAAATGAATAAAAATTAATAATAATAAACATTAGTAATGACACAGGGCCTCACTAAACAAGATGGTAGGAATTTACTAATGACTGTTATATCGCAATTGCTGTCTTCAAATCAGTTGATCACATTACTGGACACAAGCATGCAAAATTATTTTGTTTTGTTTTGTTTTTATCATTTTGAGATAAGGTCTCGCTAATGCAGCCCGGCCTTGAGTTCACTTTATAGCTCAGGCTGGTCTCGAACTTGCAATGCTCCTCCTGCCTCATCCTCCCGAGTGCTGGGATTTCGGGTGTGCACCACCACACCTGGTTCAAGCATGCAAAATTGGTCAAAAAAAAATTGAGCTTTAACTGTTTCTTTCATACCTTTTTTTATATACTGGGAATCAAACTCAGGACTTTGCCCAGGAGGGCTCTTGTGCTGTTGAGCTACATCCCCAGCCTAATAGTTTCTTTCAATAAAATAATTTTTAAAAATCTGGCCCCCAAAATACAAAGACTCAATCCAAAAATGGGCATCTGTGATGAATGCACACCCAGATAGAGAAATACTAATGGCAAATAAATATATGAAAAAATGTTCAACTTTATTGGTCATTTGAGAAATGCAAATGAAAACAACACTGAGAGTCCCTCTCATCCCAGAAAGAACGGCTGTCACCAAGAAATCAACCGATAACAAATGCTGGAGAGGCTGTGGGGGAAAAGGAATGTTCTCCACTGCTGGTGGGAGTGTAGACTGGTAAATGTCTTGTTTTCGTGGTCAAACTGCCTCACTGTTCTCTTCCCCTTTTCCCCTCTTCTTCTCTCATTCCCTCTCTCTCCAAAATAAAGACGTTAATTACTATTTTGTTTCGCTCAGCCTTAAAAATTACCGAAGTATATCACCGTTTTCTTTATTTATAGCTATATCATTATGTCAGTAGAGAACCTTATATATATGTTAGTAATCTCATGATTGTTTATTTCATAAAAGCATTTAAAAGGAGTGCCTGGAGTGTATTTTGAAGGTATTCCAATGCTAAACCCCAGAATGAGTGCTCAGCTTAGAAACTCTACGTTTCTCTGTCTTCTTCATATCCCCAAAGTGGTGAATAAATGGCTTCTGTGTCCTTTGTGCTTCATTGATAATACCTAGGAATGTCGTTACTTCAGTGTGCTCACCCTAGTGCTTTGGTGTAACGTAAACTTACTTTTTTAGCATACATTTGCTACGCTATCGCTCTTGACTATCTTGTCCCTAGTGAGCTCAACAAACCCACTGAAAGACAAAGTACTATAAAAGCAACTGATCGGTGCAGTAAGCATGAAAGTACCATGCCTATGCGTCTGACTACTTTTAGAACAATCATTTTTAGTTGATTTCTAAAAACCTCATTGACAGAACAAAAAAAATCACTAGACAATAATGTTATTAACAGAGAATAGAAACTAGAAAAATTAAAAGATACCGTCAAAAACATGACAATATCCAATTGCTACAAGTTTCTGAACACACTCCCTGTGGATGTTTACCTCTCCTTAAACAGCATGAGCAATTTGCAAACAAAGGTTCATGCACTGCACTCTGCATATTGGTGTTATAAATCACAGAGAAGGAATTGGTACGAGTCTCAGCTGAAAACTCTTGGCACAAATAAACTGAGCTTATGATGGGAATATTTGCAGCGAAGGAACAGACAGTAAGAGAGAGTCACAAGAAACTCTACTGCATACGAAAATCTTAATTTTATGGAAGTTAAATAAATCAAAGAATGTACCCAGCGGGTAAACTCCTGATCCAGGGTTTGAGCCCCATCAAACTAATCCCCAAGGAAATGAGATGACCTTTTGAAGTAACCGTACCTGGACACATGGGGCACATATTTACTTGGGACGATATATTTTTATCCTATGAACAAGTATAAAACAATAGATAATTGGGTGAATACATAATACTAGAAAGAATGAAGGAGAGTAATCAAAAGAAAATAGTAAATTGCTGAGATCCAGAGTACATCAAGAAATGCCGACTGATCATTCATCATTGAGAAAAAGCATTGATGAAGTGAAATGAAGCACGAAAAAAGTGATCAAGATGTTAACTGGAAAAGCTTATCTGGAAGTGACAGAAGGTCCCCAGCCCGTAAGAACAGTACAGAGAAGTAACATGAGGTGACTCACAAACAGTCCTCGTGCATTATTTAGGGATCTGTACAGCAGGAGAGGAGATCATAAATGATCTTTTAAAAGATCACTGATGTAGGGATTTTCTCAGGTATGCCTCTTATAATATCTTTATTTATGTTCTATTGATGAGTAATAACAGTGACTATGCAGGTTTTATTATCAAAACAAAGTAGGGAGAATGGAAAACTGTTTGGACTTACACTTCAGTAATTATTTAATGAAATTCATCCTGAAGTTTGAGCCTTTGAAAAAAATTCACTTAAAAAGTAGAACCCTCATCTTCCAAAGTTTACCACTTTGTTATTCAATATTTTTTGTTACTCAACTATAAGTAACTTTTAATTTATACTAATAATGCAATGTGGTGGATATAATAGTGTCGGCCCCAATTTGTTAGGCAAACTATCAAATATGCCCAAATAGGCAGTTGACTGATATTTAAATAGATATTTGGTTAAATAATAACTCACAAGGACTTTGAATCAGACTTTTACTAGGCAAGTATATTAGAACTCTTAACGTGAATTAATATTGTAGCCTTTAGGGGTTGAAAAACCTCTTAGGTAAACATACCATCATCCAAATTATTGTAGTTACAAAAATCATAAAATTATCACCAGGTTTCTCAAATAAATAGGCACACAGAATGGCAGCCCTTCGTTCCTGCAGATTAAAATAGAGAATGTTACCATTATTATTTTAGTTAATTCTAAAAATCAAAGCTTCAACTTCTCCTTAGACTCACTAAGCTTATTGTATTTTTTATGCTGTAGAGGTTCCAGAAATAAAGTTTGCATATTTAAAAATATTTAATTTATAGTAAAGGCTTTTATTTTTAGTCCCTTTTAGAATTTTGACTTATAGCCTGTCTTTAATGTATATTTATTGGATCATAATAAAACAGAAAAATTTCAAGAGAGTTTAAAGATCTATTAGTTGAATGACTTTTTAACTTTTCTCCTTTATTGATAGTTGTTGCTGCTTGCCCTAAATGTGCAACTTTCAATTACATTTTGCTTTCACAAGTATATAGTTGTGATGAAATAAATGAATACTACTGTTGATGTGACACACTGTACCCTATTTCCAATTGATAGGAATTTTTTTTACTTTAAAAGTTTGTCACAAAAAATAAGTGTACTTGGACAATTAGAAGTGTAATTAAACACAACACCAATGAGGTGATATCACAAATCATGGTTTTCAATTAGATGCCCACAGTGTGCAGGCTAATTTAGTTAGACCAATGTGTCTGCATCGACAACAAAAATATTCATCATCATTATCACATTCCAGCCGGCAGAAATTAGCAGCAGATGTTACCGAAGCTCTCCATGTTTATTGTCAGAGATGCTCACCACTCCCCTGTGAACCTGAAATAGGAAAACACAATGAATCATGTCCTTACGGTCATAGCAAGCCATAGTTTGCATCATAATAGTCATTTCTCTAACAGATTCGTCTTAGATTTGTTTCCCCTTAAAGGTAAGGAAGTTAAAAAGCAGTTAGGTTTCAATGAAAATGTTATTCACTTTGCTTAGGGTTAAAAATAGAAAGTACTTTTGTTTATAAATATCCTGTAAGATATAATAAAATTACCCAAGTGGCTCTGCATTGCCTCAATGTATTATTCAACTTTTATATTACTGAAATATATATTAAAGGTTTATAGTATTTTATTACTATAATATAGTGAATTAACTGAAATAATTTTTTAAAGTAGAAAAGTAATTTGTTTAAACACAGTATGAAGTGGAACAAGTAAACATTTATAGAGCAAAACTAAATAATACCCCAATGTTGCCAGACACCTAGAACGCACTTGTAGCTACCCTCTACCATAGCCCTAGTGCTGGGCTCCCTCACAGCCAGATGAGAGCTCATCTTAGAAGCACAACTGTTTTTCTAATATCAGCTCTGAGAAGTAATTGCTGCATGGGTTTTGATATAAGAAGAGGTGAATAAGGTGGTAGGTGACATTTTCAAATGAGTTTGCAGTACAAATAAAAGCATTTTCTAGATGGTATAACTGACACCAGCATTGGTAAACACTGAAAAACTGACAAGTATAAACTCTGAAAGCATCAGAAACAGTGGAGGTGTTAAAGGGGGTGAATAAATTTCTGAAGATGTTAGCAAATTACATCAGTGAGATCTAGTTCATGAGTTCTAGAATGGTTTCCAAAATTTATTCCTTGGGTATTAAATAACAAAGATGTTTTATGATAAAATATCCTTTACTCTAAAAATTTTAAGAGGTATTACATGGTATTTGTTCTTTTAATTTTCAGACTTGATATAGGTATCTTTGAGTAGTTCTACACTCACAAATATGGATTTTTCATTGGTATGAATGTATGTGTGCATGGATTTGATTGATTGATTGATATTGATTGAGGTAAAGACTCCCTATGAAGTTCAGGCTAGCCTTGGACTTGCTGTATAGCCCAGGCTGGCCTCAAACTCATGACCATCCTCTTGCCTCAGCCTTCCAAGTGGTAAAATTATACGCATGCACCATATACCAGTAAGGTACTGTAATACTAAAACTGTTTAACCTAAAATTCATTTTTCATATAATAAGTATTAACTTAGCAATGTCTTATTTAAGAACTATTTCCAAAACCACATTTTAAAATTTTATTTTATGACAAGATTGATATGGTGGCTAAGCAAGATATGTCAAATTTATTAGCCAGAAAGTCACTGAGGGTATTTGTGAAGCACACTTCTGGGTGTGTCTGGACAGGCATGGAGGTGTGACTTAGTACTACATGATCTTTTGCCCCTTCTCTCTAGCACTGTTCCGCTGCTCTGCTTCTTGGCTGCCATGAGCTGAGCAGTTTTGCTCTACTGGGGCCGTCCACCATGATATATCTTGGAAACAGCCAACCATGGCTGAATCCCCTAAAACTGTGAACCAAACCGAAATTGTCACCCTTTAATTTGTGGGTGTTGGAGATTGTATCTCAGTGTCAAGAATCCTGATTAATACAACTGATAGTCAACATGTGCCCATGTAAAACAAGTCCATTAAAACAGTTGATCACTACGGTTGGTTATCACACCATAGCTGTTTTCTGTGATGGATACCTGAAAAGTTAGCATGATTTTTGCTGTTTTTCAGAGTGATTAAATAAAATGTGGTATTTATACACAAAGGAGTACTACTGTGCTATACAGATGATAAATTTGAGTCATTTATAGGGAAATGAATGCACTTGAGACATGAATGTTCAGTGAAATAAATCAGACACACAAGATTGAATTTTGTATGGGTTCTCTTGTATGAGAAATACAAAGTATAAACAAAAAAGAGAACCATGGAGATAGAACTTTTGTGAATGAGAAGGGGACCGAGAGAAGAGGAGGAAGGAAGCTGGAAGAACTAAGACCTGTTACTTCCACACGTCGCCTCCTATGATGAATGTAATCTACTGCAGACATATACTGACAAAAATAAACATCTGAAAAGTGTGTTACATAATACATCAATGAGACAGACCGTGAACAGTTGATAGGACCTGAGAAAGTGAAATTTGAATTAAAACAGAAGACTACTTTTTTGATTTGGGGGATTTTTAGGGTTTTTCTTTTTTTCCCCCAGTACTAAGCTAAGTTTCTTTGGGGGATGTTTGCTTTTGTTCATTTCTTTGTTTTAAGAAAAAGGGGGCTTAAACCCTGGAGTCAAAAAAAAAAAAAATGCTTGAAAGTATCTTGGGTTAAATTCCAACCACTACAACCTGATGTGAGTGTCCTTATGCAACTGCTGTGTACAGAACAGCAGAAAGTAGGAGGGGAAGGGCAAAAATGTAAATAAATACATCCTTTGCTTTTTGACCCAGAAATCTCACCTCAGTCTGACCCTGCAAGGGACTCCATGAAGAGTCTTAGGGGTGAGGAGGGAAAGCTGGGCTTTTCATGCATCTCCACAGCGGAGCCTGCTCAGTCATCTGGAGACCTGTGAGCATGAAAATTAAAGTGAGCAAATGTCTCTGTTTGGGACAAGGACATGAACGATCCCAGCAGCAAACAGCATCCACTACAGGTATATTTTAGCCTGTTAAATTTCAAGAGTTGTTTACAGTTTATGAACAACACAGAAGTCACAAAATGTTTTTTCATGAATTGTCTAAAACTAGGTCTTCTCTAGTTACTAACACACATGTTTATATGCATCTACTCAAATGACACAAGGTTCAACATATTTAGTGAATTGAAAATTCAACTTTTGAACTGTGGACTGCAACCTAGACTGACCCTTCATTGTTCCATGTATCACTAAACAGATGATCACCTAATGCACTGTCCACATCCTGGAACGAAAGAGCATCCTTATGTCTCTTATTCCTCCCCCAATCTCCAATCTGCTACCAAGATGACTTGTTTTAGGTTTTGAACTTTGCTTGAATCCACTTACTTTTTTAACTCATTTGAAAGAATAAATTCTGGCTTCATAAGACATAATGGACATATTGTTATCTGCTCACAATGTAAAACATGATATTTACATGTGAGAATATATATATAATCAGTTCATGAGCTTAATTCATTCCACAAGTCTGGAAAGAGTGGACATGTTCATGCGGGGAAGATGGCCACGGTTGTCTTCATCACCTGATCCAGAGTATGCAAAGAAAAACAAAATTTTGCCAAACATTTCTGTTTTTGAACCAAACTTTTTGCAAACAAAAATGTTCATGAACTGAGACACTACTATGCCATTTTTATATATGTGCAGAGAAATAAATCCATATACTTTCTTTCATTTTTAGTCACATATGTATGTTATATACTATAAATAGTGAAATGAATTAAGTCCATTACTTTCCTTCATTTCTTCAATCATGGTGTTTAGATATTTGTGTGTATAAATGCACTGTGCACTATGTTTATACATACAGACTGAAATGAAATTGAGTTTATTTACTGTCATTTTTTCATAGACAATCTGCACTACTATCATCCTAGCTTAGATTTCTGAAATTTTCTTTTATGTTTTATTGTATTTTAGTCTTGGTCTTTTTGCATTTCACCTCGTGTGCTATTTCAAAAGTAAATCTAAGTATTTATCTTTCCTTTGTAAAATCTACTGTTGGATTTCTTGTCAGTAATATGACCTCGATGACTCCTGTGAGATTTGTTTTGGCCTGTATTTTTAGACTTCTCTATGTTTATCATTTCCTTGTTCTGTGTTTCTTAAATTCTGGTTTCCTTTCAGGTACTTGAATGGCACATATTCTCTTTCACTTCCAGTCTTCACACATGATGCCATGTAGCATAAGTTGGTAGAGATAATGCAATGCTATAACACCAAGGTACCATATAAAGTCACATTACTCTATAAAATTCTCTCTGGTAGAGGTTTGATATGAGCAAAAAGAAAAACAAAGCATTGCTTGATAAACATAAGTGGCATCTGAACATCACAGGCTACTTTATCAAGATCGTTATCCTGTGTGACAGGGGTTTTCTTTATAAAGTCTTTGCTACACCAAACCTCTAAGAGTTCTACATAGTCCATCTTCCAACAGAGTTACTGTTTCTGTTTTAATATTTAGATCTTTGATGCATTTCAATTTTAGTTTAGTGCATCATAAGAGATATGGATCTAGGTTTAGTCTTTGGCATGTGGAAAGCCAGTGTTCCCAACAACATTTATTAAAGAGGCTATATGTCTTCTGGTGAAGGTGTTCAGCCCTTTTGTCAAAGCTCAAATGACTGAATGTGTTTGGAGCTGTTTTTACATCATGCCCTGTGACAGACAAATATGTTTTGATCGAATCTATTCATGGTGTTTCAATTTATACATATTTCATTAAGCCAGTATAACTTCCCTCAGTTTCCTTAAATATAATCAACATCCCTAGACAAATACTTTTTCTCTTGTCTCTTACTTTTTAAAAATTAGAGCAATTATATTTGGAAATAAAGATATAAGCAATTTTATGAAAACATATATATGCATGTGTATATATATATATATATATATATATATATATATATGCTGCATCTTTTTTGTGTGGGTTTTAAACCACAAGTAATATTTTTCCTTTATTTCTTTCCTACTCATAAACATCTTATGATAAATCAGTGAATCAAGTTAATACTTACCAAATGGTCTTAAATGGAAAAAATGAAAATAATAGTATTTTTTGGTAAAGACTACCAGTCTAAACAACTGTCAAGTCAACTTCAATAATGATGCTCTAGCAAAATAAAAGTGGTTATTATACTATTTGCCATAAAGTTTCACTCAATAAAATTTTATTGTGGATGATTGCTGTAATACAAAAATTTAAATCAACATTATAGCAGATTACTTCACTTCATTTATGTTGGCACTAAAATATCCAGTAGGACTATGATATTACATTCTTATGACTGGATCTCAAAGCTCTGTGATGTGACTCCACCTGACTTCTCATCACAGGCAAACCTAATTTCACCTTGTCCTGGAGTTCAGTTCCACACAACAATATGCGCATTTTCCTGCCTGCCTGTTGTATGATGATTTAAATTCATAATGATAATAAACTCTCTAGCTTCACTTGCACTTGGCTGACTTTTTAAAAAGTACTAATTTGGAAGTCACAGAGGTGAGCAGTGCATTATTTGTCTCCCACTAGATTTTGCTGTAGCAGAAATCTCTGACCAAAGCAACATGAGTTACAACTCTCGAAACTCTCTAAGAGTAATTGTTATGTACTGCATACATGTACAGATGAAAATGAAAATTTATAAAAATCTAATGTGTACACTTTCATAGATATATTACACTTCAGTAAGAACTTCTCATAGGCTTGATAAGATCAGAAAAGATCCTAAAAGTCCCATAGAGATAAACAGCAAGAAAAGGCTACTAAAGTCATGAGTCAGAGATTGAGAGAGAAAAGAGAGGAGAGGAGAGGGGAGGAGAGGGGAGGGGAGGGGAGGGGAGGGGAGGGGAGGGGAGAAAATGAAAGCAGAATCTTATTTACTTAGATATTTTTATGCAAAGTTCTGTTGTCTCAGAGTCACTCAACCTCATAGCTCAGTTATTCATCTGAGAAAAGTTAAAAAGCGTCATCATCGTATAAGTTTCTTATCTTTGTAAAAACAGCTTAAGTGAAACAATCCTCAGGGCCAGTAGGATATCTCACTAGATGTAAAATTATTTCAAAACAAAACAAAACGTAAAAAATTAATTTCATATGAAAATATAAAAATAGAAAAGTGGTAGTTTTACCCACATCAAGAGATGCAAAGATATTTCCTTAGTAAATACAGTAAGTGAATATATACTTTTTTTTGTATTATTGGTTTTTTTAAAAAAATATTGTTAGATAATAAGAAGTTAGCAATTCAGTTGTTTCATGGAAAAAATGAGAACATAGCTAACAAAATACAATATAAATTGCCTCAACCTAAAATTAAAAGTAATAGTAAATCACCCCAACCCCATTAAACTACAAAGTTTTTTCTCAAGTTAAAATAGCTCAATTTTCTATTTCCTGGTATGGAATATATCACTACAATTATACCAAAGAAATATAAGGACTTCATACCAAAGGCATAACAGAGACGCAACTGAAAGACAAAGCTATTTCACAGCAGCTCTGCAGACTGGGATTTCACCCGTTAGCACTGCATTTCTTCTAGGATTTCAGGAAGATTAGGTATATTCTAAGTGTGGTAGTAATGCATAGTGAGACTAGTCTGACAATTACCAGGCAAATGAGAAAATTAATCCAGTTGAACCAATTTCGGTGACCATTATGGGGTTAATATCCCTAAATAAAAAAGATGACAGGTACAGTATTCAGCAATTCTAACTGAACAAGCTTTCAGATCTGAGTTCCTGGAAAACACTTCTTTTGTGTTTTTGTGTGTGCTCCAGGGCATTGTAACCCACTGACTCTCAAAAGGTAAAATTGTAACATTAATTACTTGCAGTAAATCAGTTATCCCATTGCCATCCTTACAATTTCACTTCCTGCCTATTAAGTATAAGTGCATTTGAATAAAATAAATTACTAAAACAGAAAACTATGTAAATAATGTAGGAATGTATTATATTGAGGGTGTTATTTACATATTTTTTATTTGCATTACAGTCACTTTCAGGATGCTCTGGCTTTTGTTCTGCATAGATGCAGTGCATTCTCTAAGCAAGCACATAGTTTAAGAATATGGGCAAGTGTGTCAATTTATTATTTTCTGACTTCTCAGCTGTCTGTCATTCATAATTACTTTGAGCCCTTTCAATCTAAGATTGTTATATGCAAAATAAGAGTTTTCATGTATAACTATTTATTCTAAAATCCCACAGAGCTCATTTCTCCTTTGGCTGTTTATATTTCTGATTCAAGTAGGGATGATTTTCATAAGAAGGGTAGGTATAAACTTCACCTTTGTTCTTTTATGTACCCTGTGGTCCCAATAGTTTTTAAATAATCTCCTGATTTACTCTCCATTTAATAGCACATGTTTGTTCCCAGGTCCACTTATTGATTCCTAGTTCTGAGTCATTAACCTGTCTTTTTAATGCATTTATAATGAATTATTTACTATTACTGTAATATATGTTTTATTTTTCTTGGCATCATAATGCCTAAGCATTTAAAATTTTAATGTACAGTTCACAAATTTCTTTGTCATTAAATGTAGAATCACATTTTCAATTGTAGACATAGATTGGAAAGAGTAAATATAATTCCATATTGCTACAACAAAAAAGATATATTGGAATTGAATATTGGAAACTCATTCTGCAGTGTATTTTAGATGTTAGCACACAGCATGGTCCTCTAGGTCACAGGTAGGTAGTAGAAAGAAAAGATTTATCTTTATTTTCCATGTTTGTTTTTCTCTGTCTAGCAGATGATTAGTTGATTTACATTATTTGATGATTGAAATATATGATTTTTAAAGGCATGTTTATCTTTCAAAACTTACATTGATTGTCTTTCCCCTGATGAAAACCAGGAGATTTTTAGTGTGTTACTCAAAATATCCTCTATCACTTCACCGCAAAGTACTCTGTGCACATTGAATTTCTCACATAGACCAGAATGCCTCGTGATCTTCTGTAGCTCCATAAACTTCAGTACCTTTTTATACTTCCTCATCTATGAAAATTTTGGATAGTTTTATAAGAATTAGTTTGGTCCCATTTTTCTGTATGCAAAGAATTCTATTTGTTCCTCTACTAGGTGATACATTGTGTCGTGTCATATTGTCTTCTTGTATATACCTCTCTCTTCCAGCACGTTAAGTTGCTTAGAGAAAGGTTTTCTGTAACTATCCTCTGCTTCCCTCTGCACTTACCATCTAAAAGAACACAGTTCGTTAAATGAGTAAGTGAACAGATGAGGACATAAACCCTGATCAAGACACTGATACTCTGAGCTCCACAGACCAGACTACAAAGATGAGAAGTGTTGTAGCAGAAGGTCCCCCAACCAGCCAGGATACTGCTGTTTGTTAGGTGCCCAGGTAATAGTTTTGGTTCCAGTTCCTGTTATTTTTGTTTCTTAGAAACTGCTGGTCACTGTGATGCATATTATAAGAACCAACCTCCAATGGACAAGCCATTCTGCCTCTGTACTTCCTGCTTGCCTATCCCACTTAAGCCCTAGACCACCAGAGGTCAGGGCATGATATTTTGAGTATGATCCTGATCAATGCCTGTCAACATAAATATGCCTACCTCCAAATCCTGGGTGTTTTTCAGTGTTTCTGTTTGCTATAGCAACAGGATATCTAAAACTGATATCAAATAATGAATGAATTAAAATTTTTTATTTATCACAAATAAATAAAGATATATACTTTACTGATTTTTTTTACCCCTTGTAATTTTAGAATGCAAAGAGAAGCTACACCATGTGGGAAAAAACTTATGTGAAGGTGAAAATTTTATAGATGTAATGGGCTTCTCAAGACTAATTTTTTATTTCTCTTGTGTAAAAGCAAATAGAAGTATTCTATATAAGTAAATTTAAAAGCAATTATTTGACAGATTAAAAGATTAAACTTTGAGTCATCAAAAATATTTTTAAAAGGGAAGAGTCAGATTCAGAAGAAGCGATGTGTCAGAAAATAAGCTTTTTTAAAATACCATACTGTAGGGGCTGGAGGTACAGCTCAGTGGGCTAAGTGCTTGCCGCTGAGCACTAGGGCCCTGAGTTCGATCCCCGGTCCCGGGGAAAAAAAAAAAAAAAAAAATACCATACTGTAACTATCTTTTAACTTTTAATTCTATATATATTACCATGCTGATATCACATAATTATAATTTAATTTTAACTCAAAGCATAAAAATCTAGTAAAATATTAATTATGAGTAATTTGCTCTCTTGGCCAAATAAGTGATATGTTAAGTTTATTATAATGTTTTTTATATGCATACATTCATATAAGGATTTCAGTTACTTACTTAAGGCTATCACCAAGATAGCCTAATATTCACTTCTTCCATAGAAATTGAATCCATCTTGGGGATTGCAGACATAAGCACATTTGTACCAGACCTTCAGCTAGTCTGATAAATGGTTCTGAGTTCTGTTTTGTTTTGTTTTGTTTTGTTCCAAATCAGCTGGGAAAAGTCAGGTGACAAATGATTTCCATTAGCTTCAGCAGAATGGAAACAAAACGGATCAATACTCATGATTTGCAGCAAGCTTAGATCATGCATTTCCTTTTGCCTTTTTATATCATTTTAATATAGAAGCTTTTTCTCTTTATAACAAAGGAAAAAGTAATTAGAGAATTCAAGATCCTAGTTACAGTAAACTAGCTCTGATTTTAGGTGAGATCATGTTAATGAACTATTACTTTTATCCAGCAGCATATAACAATATTATCTTAAAATATAGCAATCACTAAGATTGTTAACGAGCCTTGTTCCAGAAAATTAATTTAGCCTGCAAACTGTGTATAAACCACCAACTGCTTAGATTTTCAAAGTGAGATTTTTAATCCTGTATTAATTTAGCACTTTCATTGGTTAATGCTTTCTTTAGTTCTATTTCTTAAGCATTTTTAATAATCATTTTTTGTTGGAAAAAGTATCTTCATTTCTTTGCTCCAGGTTCAAAAGATGTGTTTTACCTTTGTGTATCATATTTCAATAGTTACAAATTATAGGGAAAAAGAGAAAAGTAGTCAAAAAAGCAGGCAGAAGAAAGAAAAATATAAATCAACAACAAGAAGTAAAATAGAGTTACTTTTCCTTTTTCATATGTTACCTCTAAGTAAAGCTGTGGAGGAATTGTCAAAGATCTATTACATCACACTTATGATTACCAAAGGAGTCTTGCCATTTCATAGAGTTACTTATTTATATAAATTTGTAGGCCAATAAAGATCTGAACATAAAACTGTCATTCATGCTACATGCACCAAGATCACTTTCTGAACAATGTTCTGCCCCGCCGAGGGAGAACACATTAAGCCACTCACTGCACTCATGGGAATCCCTTCATTGCTGGTAGGAAAATATAATTTTTATCTCAGCATGGAAAAGGTAGTTACAGCTCACAGCCACTGACTGAGAGATCACATGGCCAGCAGCCAGCGGCCAGGGTGCACTGGGCACTCCCCTTGGCTGAACATTATCTCCATGTGTACAGGGCCAGTGGGGCAGCACCCCAGCTTCCACCGCTCTCCCAAAAAGCGACTTAACCTTTGGTAAGATGACAAGAAATTAATTTATCATTCAACTCACAGCAAGAGAAATTAATTTATTATTCTTTCACAGCAGGGGAACAAAATGAATTTGAGATGGAAATGTAGTGGCGAGAGAAACAAGTCCACAGTCTACTTGCTTTGAGGTCCAAAGAGCTGTAAATTATTCTAGGTTTTTCTAGTGCAGGGAGTGAGAAAAGGAGTAAGGTCACGACTAGATCAGACTATACACTTTAAAAGCAGACCATACACAAAGCTTCAAAGTGTCCCTCATCATTCTCTGTAATTTGAGATCATTTCTCTAAACTTGTCAAAAGATTTTTCAAGAAAGTTCTAGAACTCATCTGAAAACCTGCATTCCAATTTTAATTCTATTATTGTTTTCTGTAGGATGTTAAAAAAGGACTTAAATGGTTATTGTTTAGGTTAATCTGGAAATCAGGCAAAATAATCTGCACACTTTCTAGACCTCAAAGCCTGTAAACATGTGGCTTTCAACCTGCCCTAATGAACCAGCTTGTAGGGCATCATGATAAGCTCCATAGAGTTCAGAACCACATGACGTGGATTCAAATCCAGACTTTCCAACTTACTAAGCTGTGTGATCCTGGAAAAGTTATTTAACCTGTCTATAATGTTTCCTCAGTTGCAAAATAGAGACAACTGTCCCTATCCAATAGAACTGTGGTGAAGATTAGAAAGAGAAATGCACTTAGATCAGGAGTCCTGTCTATTGCAGCAATTATTACTCCATCAGTTTTATGATTAATATTGGTGGTGTATAAGAAAAGCAAAGGCAATTTTCAAACAGGAGTCAAAAATTGGGAGATGGCAGTATGAACTCATAAGATATATATACATGAAGCTTTTGCAAAGAGGAACATACAGACCTTTCAGGCATTCACTGACATTTATGAAGCACTAGAGAACTTCTGTTTGGTTTACTTGGGAGCGAAGCCATTGTGTAATAGTCCTGGCTTACCTGAGACTTCTAGGCTGCAAAGCACTAGTGCAATAACATTTGTCAGCAGCTTCCTTTGTGTTCCCAAGCAATAGTCAGCATTAATTACCATGAGAATGAGCCGTATTTGATGCCTTGTCTAATACAAATAGCAGATGACTGCAACCCAGGTGACATCAGGCTACAACCAGATGAGATTCTCCCAGCAGGAGATACCCAGTTTAAGATTACCTAAACTACAGATGCCATGAGCATAATAAACTGGTTTGTGATTTGATGGCAGTAAGTCTGGTGGGTCATATAGTAGTAGTAAACAGAACAGAAATCAGGGCAAACCCCATCAGCAAATCAGGCCTGGGTCTCTTCACTAACAAAGCCCTGCAGTGGGGTAAGGGAAGAGCCAGCCAGTCACAGTGGACTGACAGAGGTTGGGAAGTGGGCTAGGGGGAAATCTGCTGTGAAGTAGAAGAAAGGACCACGAAGACTGCTCTAAGGTGGTCACAAAAGCCTACACTTTGCCCTAAATATAAAGGACCATAAATGTCCTTCTAGTCTGGGAACAGCAGAGCAGCCTTGACACAGCAACACAAGCAGGCAAGCACTTTGTCCTGCGGTGGGACAAGGGCACTCACCTCGCGCTACGGTCAGCAAGTAAGACAAGTAAGTGGTCTGGAACAGAGGAAGCTGTGCAAGGTCTGGAGGGAGAAAATTACGCACGTCTGGGAGCAACCTTGGGCTTCCTATACCCAAAAACGCCACAAAACTGCAAGAGTACCACAGAGACAAACAGTAAAGACAGGTGGACTTCCAAAACAGTGTCAGCTGAAGACCAGTCCTAGTCCCAATATCCAAAGGACAAGAATAACACCTCAACCAATACAAATCCTAGTGCAGACCAGGTGGGGGCACAGAGTATTTCTGAGATTTCTGGGATTCAACTTGGACATTACTATAGAACCTGGGCATCAGAGGAAATTTATTCTTTTTCCTTTTATGTTTGATGGGTTTAATTTTTTTCAGAGTAATTTAGGCTATTTTTGTTTTCTTTTGTCTTTTGTTTGTTTTATTTTGTTTTTGTTCTTTTGACTAATTAGATTTCTTATAGTTACTCTTGTTTTGTTCTATTCATCTTTCTATCTTCCCTCAACTATCTCTCTTGATTTTATGATACTTTCATGTGAATGGTCATTATCTCTCCTTTTTCTGTTTGCTTCAATATTCTTTTGCTTATCTTTGATTCTCTCTTCTGTACTATTCCCCAGCCCCCTAAATCTTGGATGGTTATCCTTAGCCTTATCAACTTGTTTCTACTATATTTTTCTTCATTCATCTTTCTGTTTTGTCCGCATCCCTCTTAAATACCACCCAAACAGGGTAAAATAAATCTACCAAGGAGAAATTCATTGCATATAAGTTCCTAGAATATGTTGGATTTTATTATTTAGCTGTAGAGCCTCCTCCTATGGTTAAAGGTACCAAATTAATAGTTAATACAGTTGGTCAGTTTCTAGGATGTGCTTGATGATATTGTTGTTACTAACTGTTCTACACTTGTCAGGGGGTGATACATGTTGCAATCAGTTTTTCTCCCTCATATGACAACATTGTGATTGTCTGGGGTAATAGCCATCACCATAGTCTCTTACCAAAGGACAGGATGCTGAGACAAATACATATCAACTACTAATTCTTAATAAATTAAGAAAGTAAGTTGTTGGGATACACACCGAGGCCAATAATCACCTACATGTAGAAGACATCTCTGAGGAATAAAAATTTCCTAGGAAAGCCTCAATACTAGGGAGAAAACTATTGACCATACAAAATCTATAAGCCCAACATAGCAAATAAAATAGAAAATGACAAGGAACAGAAGCAAGATGAAACTCCAGACCTCCAGCCTACCCAGGACAAGTCTAAAGCACAATCAGAGAGGAAATCAGAGGCTCTAAGTTGGATCTTTTTGAAGTGATAGCAGCAGAAGTGACAAAACAATGGAAGTGGCTATAGAAAATAATAAGCTCTGAGGTACAAAAAAAAATGACAATCAAATGAAAGACATGACCAACGAATCTAGAGTAGAACAAGAGAAAAAAAAATGGTGGAGCTTAAGAAAATGATAGATGAATGATAAATGAATGCCCAACATAGGAAAAAAAGGGAAGCCATGAAACAGAACCGAACAGATGTCCAGGAGATTAAATTTCCATTGAAAGTAATTGCAACATATTCAATAAAGATAAAGATAGAATACCACATCTAGAAGACAGGATTGCCATTAAGGACCCCAAAAAGAAAAAAAAAACCTAAAAATAGGAAAGATCCATGAAAAACTAATTCAACAGCATCAAGATGAAGTACAAAGCAACAACATAAAATGGGTAGAGAGAAAGAGGAAGCCAGGGATAGTGCAAATGCCGCAAAAAAACCACTTCACAGAAGTAACATCAGAAGACTTCCCAAACATGGAAAGGAATTTGTCATACAAATGAGTGAGGCATATAGAATTCCAAGTAGCCGTGACAAAAATAAATCAACACCAAAGCATGTAACAATCAAGACTTCATAAATTGAGCACAAGAACCAAATATTAAAAAAAAGGTGAAGAAATGAATCGCTTATAAGGAAAAACCCATTAGAATCTCAGCAAACCTCCCAATACAAACCCTCAAGTCAAGGAGAGCTTGGTGGGCAGTATTTCAAGCTCTAAAAGAAAACAACCTCCAACCCAGATTGAATTTATCCTGCAAAGCTATCTTTCAAAATTAATGGACAAATAAGATACTTCCATAACAAAGAACAACTGAAGAAATTCATGACCACCAAACCAGCTCTCCAAAATGCTTTAAAGGATATTTTAGAAAAAGTTAAGGAAGACCACAACTCCAAGAGCACCAATAGAAAGAAACTACCATGCAGCACAAGCAATTAAACATAAGGGACACACAGGGTACCAACAACAGGAAAATAATAGGAGAAGGATAAGGCAAAATATATTAGTTTTAACAATATAGATTGTCTCAAATTACTGATCAAAAAAAGGACTGGAAGAATGAATCATTAAGCAAGATACAGCAATATGCTGTACACAAGAAACATATTTAAATTTTAAAAAATTAAAAGACTAGGTCAAAAGATGGAAATCAATACTCCATGAGACAAGAACCCAGAAAAAAAGCAGAGATAGCTATTCCATGAGCAGACAAAGTAAACTTCAAGTCAAGATAGATCAAAAAAGAGAACATTCACAACATACTTGTTAAGGGAAAACTCCATGAAGAGGGGATAACAATCAAAAATATATATGCGCCAAATACCAGTACACCAAACTATATAAAACAAATATTAATTGACATGAAAAATTAAATAAGGACTAACCCTAAGTTGGAACCTTAATATCCCATTGTCACAAGTACAAAGATCAACTAGACAAAAAAGCAAAAAGGGAATATCAGAACTAAATGAAACTTGTGCACAAATGGATTTAGTAGATGTCTACAGAGTGTTCTGCCCAACAGTGTCAGAACATGCATTCTTCACAGCTGTATAATGGACATTCCCCAAAACAGACAACGTACTAGCCCATAGAACATATTTAAGTAAATGCAAATAAACTGATGTTATTCCACATATATTATCTGACTATAGTGCAACGAAAATAGAAATATTAAAAAAAACCACAAAAATTACATAAACACCTGGAAGTTAAACAATACCCTCCTGAACAAGCAATGGATCACAGGTGAAATTAAAGAAGAAATATTTGCAGTTAAATGATAATGCCAATAAAACATAGAGGAACTTATGGGGAAGCATGAAATCAGTCCTAAGAGGGAAATTTATACCAGTGAGCGCTTACATCAGGAAAATAGAATGAACCCAAATAAACAACCTAGTGTTGCACCTAAAATTTCTAGGAAAAACACCAAACCCAAAGCTCATATGAAGAAGGAAATTATAAATACCCAAGCAGAAATTAATGCAAGCAAGATTAAGGAAATAATATAATCAATGAATCAAAGTTAGTTCTTGTAATGATTAAATAAAATTAATAAATCCTAAGCTAATTGTATATAAAAAAGAAAAGACTCAAATTCATGCAATTTAGAATGAAAACGATAAATTAAAATGGATCCTGTGGAAATCCAGAAGATAATCAATACTCACTCCTAGAACCTGTAGGATAACAAGATGGAAAACATAGGAGAAGACAGATTCCTAAATGCATTTGAATTGCCAAAACTGAATCAAGAAGCTCTAAAAGTTTTAAATAATCCAATATCTGTCAATGAAGTCGAAAATGTAATTGAAAACTTAACCAACAAAGAATATCCCAGGTGCTGCTGAATTCAACAAATTTAGAAAGATCTAATATCACTACTAATGAAACACTTTAATGAAATTGAAAGTGAAGCAATATTTCCAAACACATTTCTAGAAGCAAATATTACCCTGATACCAAAACCAGGAAAGACTCCACCAAAAAATAGAACTACAGGCCAATCTTCTTAATGAACATAGAAGCAAAAGTATCCATCAGATACTGGCAAACAGAATGCAGCAAATAATCAAGAAGGTTATTCACCATGACCAAAGCAGGATGCATGCCATGGATGCAGGCATACTTCAACATATGCAAATCAATAAGGGTAACATATCATATCAACAGATACAAAGACAGAAAGGACATGACCATCTCAATAGATGCAGAAAAAGTACCCGACAAAGTCCAACAGAATGATGATAAAAGTCCTACAGAATGTTGAAAGAGAAGACTTTTAGCTTAATCTGATAAAGGCCAGCTATGACAAACCAAGCATCAATGTCCAAATAAATGGTAATAAAAACTGAAAGCATTCACTCTAAAATCAGGAATAAGAAAAAGATAGCCATTATCAGCACTCCTTTTCAATATAGTTCTGGAAACATTAGGCAGAGCCATTGGACAAGAACAAGAAATAAAATGAACAAGGATAGGAAAGAAAGAAGTTAAATCACCAATATTTGTGGACAACATGATACTCTACATAGAAGACCCCCAAAAGTCCAAAGAAAGACTTGCAAAGTTAATAACCAATGCAATAGCATAGCTGGATCAAAGTTAACACTCAAAAATTAGTAACATTTTTATACACTAGCAACGAGCACACTGAGAGAGAAATTAGAGAAACCTCAGCTTTCACAATAGCACCAAAAATAAAATATTTAGGAATCAATCTACTGAAAACTGCACTGATCTACACATTAAAAATTATGGCACTTTGGAAGTGGAGAACATGGGAGATATCATAAAATGGAAAGATATCCCTTGCTCTGGGGTAGAAAGAACAAACATGATGAAAACATCCATACTCCCAAATTTGTAATACAGATTTAATGCAATATCAAAATACCATTAGCATACCTCACAGAACTAGAGAGAACACTCCTAAAATTTATTTGGAACCACTAGAGACCTAGAACAGCAAAAGCAATTCTAGGAAACAAAGCCAAGGTAGGGGACATCACAATCTCTGACTTGAAATTATACTCCAGAGCTACTTTGTTTAAAAAAAAAAAAACATGGTATTTGCAAAAAGAAAAAAAAAAGGATAAATGGGACAGGTTAAAACATGCATAAATCATGCCAAACACACTCAGCTAACTTACATTTGACAAAAGAGTTAGGCATATTCACTGGAAGAAAGATAACCTCTTTAAGAAGTGGTGCTGGAAAAACTGCCTTTGCACTTGTCAAAAACTAAAACTAGACCCATGTCTCTCACTATGCACTAAACTAAAATCTAAGTGAATCAAAGATCTAAATATGAAAATAGAAAAACTAAATCTGCTGGAATGTAGAATAGGTAAAACTCTTGAAGATATAGATGTTGGCAAAAATTTCATGAACAAAACCCCAATCACATAGGAAATAATACAAAGAATCAAATAATACAAAGTGATCTCTCCGTATTGAAAAGTTTTTGCACAGTAAAAGAAATGACCAATAGAGTTCAAAGACCACCCACAGAGTGGGGCAAAATTTAGCCAGCTGTCCCTCACACAAAGGACTTACACTTAGAACATATAAAGAATTGAAAAATAAATCAGAACTCCCCCAAAATTTAAAGACCCAATCCAAATATGGGCAGCTGAGATGAATAGCCATTTTTCAGAGGAAGAAATGCAAATGTCAAATAAACATGAAAAAACTGTTCATCATCTCTGGTCATTAGAAAGATGCAAAGTAAGACAAAGAAGAGTCTGTCATAGCTAAATCTTGAAAACAACCCAAATGCCCATCAGCCAAGGCATGGATAAAAAAGATGCTTTTTATACAATGGAGCACTACTCAGCCATAAAGATGGATAAACTTGAGACATTTCTCAGTAAGTAGATGCGTCTTGAGATCATGCTCCTAAGTAAAATAAATCAGACACACATGAATAAATATTGCATTGTTTCTCTGGTATGAGACACTGAATATGTAAATAAAGACTAAAGGGTATAAAAAGTATTGTGAAATAGGGAGAAATTGTTCAAAATGAAGGGGAACTGGGGAGTAGGGAGAGGGAGAGGGAAAAGAAGCAAGCAAAAAGAGTTCATATTCTTAGCTGAGATAATGCAAAGATGTGCATGTTTAAATATCAGTGTTTCATGGGTGGAAGAAAATGAAAGGGCAAATAAAGACTAAAATGTATAACAGTTATTGGGATACAGGAAGAAAAATATTTTTTGTCTTTTCTGAGACAGGGTCTTGCTATGCAGTTCAAGTTAGCCTTAAGTTCACTTTGTAGCCAAAGCTGGCCTTGAACCCACAACAATCCTCCTGCCTCAGCCTCCCAAGGGCTGGGATTACAAATGCACCCCACCATGCCTGGCTAGGAAAACAATATTCAAATGGGATGGGAAACAAAGGATGGGAAAGGGGGAAGGAAGGAACGGAAAAGAAAAGAAAACAGAGAATACAAGGAAAAAATGGAAGCAAAGTTTTTGTAAATAAGGAAGGGAAGAGGGGTTGGAGTTAGGACAGGGGATTTAGGAAAAAAGAAGAACCAAAAAGTATCATGCACCAGTACAAACTTCCGCTAATGAATGTGGATCATTATGTATATCTAAAAGTTACCAATAAAATTAATCAAAAGACTAAAATATAAGTTTCAATCATAAATGTTTGGTCAAAAATTAAAGTCTAAGATATAACAAAGAATACAGAGCAGAAAATCTAAAGAATTACAAAAGATCCAGTAACATGCCACAACTACACCTCTGAACACATGAGACTCTAAAGGACATTCCAGATGTAAACCACAAAAGGACATGTTCAGGAGACACGTGTTCACAGGTGAAATACATTCATAACATTCATTGTAACACTCCTATACTAGAAACTGCGTAATTGCTCATTTAAATGAAACTGGTCTATAAATTGTGATATATTCATAATCTGAGATATTTTACAATTATAAGAAAATGGAACTAATAATTTGGTTTTTTGCTTGTTTGTTTGTTTTGTATTTTTGAGACAGGGTCTTGCTATGCAGTTCAGGCTGGCCTTGAGCTCACTTTGTAGTCTAGGCTGGCCTCTAACTCACAATGATTGTCTTGCCTCAGCCTCCTGAGTGCTGGGATTACAGGTTTGCACCACCATGCCCAGTCAATAATTTGGATTAATGTCACAAGTATATTACTAAACCATAGAATCTAGGCCAAAAATAATATATAATGTGTTATTTCATTTACATGATATTTAAATCTAGTTAAAATGGCTACTTCATTTATGCATGTATTGGTAGGTAGTAACTCTACAAAAATGTAAGAAAGTCATTACCTTTAAATTGAGAATAGTGATTACCCTTAGAAAAAAAGTAATTTGTGATTATAGGGATGTAAGGGTGCTTATATTAATTCACATCTTCACTGTGAATGTGGTTACTGGGATGATTCCTATAGAATTCATGTTTAACTGTACATTTAGATGGTACAGTCTGTCTACATCTATAAATTAAGTATAACAAAGTCTTAAAGTACTGACATGAAGTTCTTTTACATTGTTCCTATTTTCCTTTATCAACTTTGCTGATTTCATTTTGCATAGAAGAATTAGTACACTTTAAAAGGAAGAAAAGGAGAAAGGATAGAAGTTATTAAGTGATGCTGAGCAAACTTCTTGCGGTAAGGAAAATTTCATGATGAATATTCACTGCTGGTTCAGTAAAGAGAAATCATGTTTAACTTGCCTTCTAAAATTATTTGAAATATTACATCCATAATAGATGAAAGAAATCCAATGATGTAGCACCCATGTATTTTTCTCCGTGTTACACATGAGAGATTAATGACTAAGGTAATATGTTATTGAGGAAGATATTAGAAATAATGCTGGATCAAAAACTGACAGGAGCATATCTTGTACTCACTGTAAAACCATGAAATCCTCTAGTGTTTTACTTTTTCTCTGGAATAGCCTAATTATAAGAAGCCAGCTACCCTGTCAGAACTGCTGAGTCTTTCAGGATTATAGGACTCAAACAAGCCAACATTAATTTAATTCTCTGCCAACTTAAAACTTCATAGCCTCCTCTTTTTTTTTTTTTATCCTACCTTCCTCTTGTCGTCTCTCTTTTACTTATTTTCTTTATTCATTCCTTCTCTTAAATACATGTCTGTTTGTCTCTGTTGGAAGCCCCTAAAAAGAACTTTCTAGCTAGAGGGACACATTGTTTGATAGGTAGCTCCCTGAGGGGATTGTGACTAAAAAGTTTGAAAGTAAGGGCCTCTGTCATACTGGGGACGTTGCTCAGTGGCACAGCACCTGCCTGGCAAGGGCAAGGCCCTGAGTGGGATTCCTGATACCAAAAAAAAAAAAAAAAAAAAAAAAAAAAAAAAAAAAAAAAAAAAAAAAAAAAAAAAAAAAAAAAAAAAAAAAAAAAAAAAAAAAAAAAAAAAAAAAAAAAAAAAAAAACCAAAGAAAGAAAAGAAAAGAAAACGAAAACAGAACAAAGAAGCTCATAAAAGGAAAGGCTTTTATCCAATTTCTGAAATTCAGAAACTTGAAAACTCACACATAATTTGAAGGAGATAACAATACTCAGTAAAATTTCATTCATTGTCACACGGTATAAAAGTCCTCTTAGAGAAAGAAAATGATAAACACTTCTCACATTCTCCTTAAGCATTGTGCTGACAGAGGACAATGAAAACATCAGGTGTGGCAATCATCAGATGAACAAGTGTACACTTTTAATAGACACCAGGAACTTGCTTTGCCAGAGTTGCTCACTTTACTGGGCTACAACAGTAACCATCGCCAGATCTCTGCCAAGCTCACCTTAGATGTTTGCTTCCGAGAATAATTTCTCAAATCTTTTTTTTTAGCTCAAACTCACACACACACACACACACACACACACACACACACACACACACATTCACAAATATAGAAACTTTCACAGTAAAAATATAACAAATATATTAATTTGGACACAACGTATCACACTGATACTAAGGGTGCACTTTATCTTATTAGAAATATTTTTGCATGTTCTGAATGAAACCATTTAAAATCACTTAACTTTCAATAATGTATTATTTGCTTTTCTAGTATCTTAATGCTAATTTTGACAAGAGTTTATATTACAAGACAAAAAGTATAATTTATCATTGTTACTAATTATTTGTAGTATAAATATCAAAATTCCTCAATGAATCAGAAGTTTCCTGTAGATGGATCCTATGTGGAGAGTGGGAGAGGGTAACTTGTGGCAATATTCCTCAACACCCAGGACTGGGTTAGTTGGCTCTACTCTGTGAACTATTTAACTTAAACTATTATTGATGTATATTTTCTTTTTATTTTTACTCCAGACTATCTCTTTAGAACAGAACATTCTGTGATGAGCAAACTATCCACATTTACACTCTCTAATAGTTTAGCTACCAGCCAGCCTCCTGTGGCCCTGAGGCACTTGAAATGGGGCTGGACTTAATCCGAATGGACCAAGTGGAATGTAAACATTATATTTCAAACACCGAGTGCCAAAAGGTAGACTGAAAATATACTGTTAGTACATCATTAGCATAGAATGCGTGTTGAAACAATGTTTGGGATATGATGGGGTGCACAAAATATTAAAATTCATTTCATTTAAATCTATCTTGTGATTTGTGTGTGGCCACTAGAAAAATTGAGAATAACAGATGTGGCTAGAGGTTTTAGAGTATTATATTTCTAATAGTACTACACTAACATATCTGTCTTAATTGCAATACTGGGGAATGAAAACAGGACCACCACACTGAATAAAAAAAATATTTTCTTTTGAGCCAGGGTCTCACCAAGTGACCAAGTTGCCCAGGCTGTGCTCAAACTTACCCTCCCGCCTTCCAAACAGCACCACCACACTCAGAAAGAAATAATTTTCCATGCGTCACACTTTGCACTGCCGTATGTTGACTCAAATTTAAAATTTGTATAGTATTTTATCGATGTGCTTCATAACAAATGCCATAATTTTTTGCACTTGTTTCTTAGTCCTTTATCGCTGAATGTATTTTTTTACTGACTATGTTTCCACTAATATAGAGTGATTTAAAATAAAATTGCCACAAAGAAATGCAGTGCAGACCAATGGATTACAAAGCCTTTAAAATATCTTCTAGTAACTTTATGGAAAGTAGCATCTTATTTTGCTTGAGGAAGAGAGCAGTGGCCGAAGGAAGACTGTCCAGATGAACATATTAGTAAGTACTTAAATAAAATGGTACTATCTAAGAAAATAACTTGACTCATTCTCTCCCTCTAGGAATATTATTAATACTACTTCAGATAAGTCTGCAGTGCTTGCTTACTCAGGATAATAAAGAACTACAATATTTTGAGGTTCCTTGATAACAATTTTCTAACTGAGTCTCAGTAACTGTTTTGACTAGAATGTTGATGTTTGTAGGAAGAAAGAATTGGCAAACATTTTAAACTAAACTTATTTTTAAACTGGTATACAAAAATGTAGAAATTTTACATGCTAGTGAAGTAAATATGATTTTAAATATGTGCATACACTGAGCAATGCTTAAGTCAGAATGAATTAATTTTAAACATTTGTTATTTCTCTATTATGAAAATTTTCAAAGTGCTTTCTTCTAGCTCTTTGAAATACAGTTAATTATTGTAAGTACTAGGAAAAATTTTCTCCTAGCTGTAATATAATATCCACTAATCAACTTTTAATCAACCCTAATTCTGCTCTAATCTCACCTTCTGATCATCATTCTAATATCAACTACTATGAAAAAATTTAGATGCCGTATAGAATGAGATCATGTGGTACTTCTCTGTATCCAGGGCATTTCACTGAACCTAATTATCTCCAGATCCATATTCTTGTAAACAACCAAATTTCAGTTGTTTTTCTCAATGACTAGTATTCTGTGCATGGACCACACTCTCTCTATGTATTCATCTGGTAAAGAATACTTAGATTGTTTCCAGTGCTCAGCTCTTGTGAATAATAGTGCTCCAGAGAATGCGAGAGTGCAGATGTCTGTTCATCATCCTGATTTCAGGTCCTTTGCTCATACCACTAAGGTGTTAATGGGATTGCTGGATGATATGTTCATTCCTTTTTAACTTCCTGAGGATAACCCATGCCATATTCTGTAATGGTCTGTAGTCAGTACCCATCAATAGTGTGCATGCTATGAAGCATTAGATGTGTATTTTGTAACCTACTACTTTGCTGAATTCATCTATTTGTTGTAATCATGTTTTTTGTTTGTCTTTTGAAAAGGTACAGTTTTTGAGGATTTACAAATATGATATTCTGTCATCTGCACAGAGAACCTATTTGGCTGCCTTTTTACCAGTTTGGATACTTTTTATTCCTTTATGTTTTCTCATTATTCCGAACTGATACTGGCAGAACTGCAGTATAAAAATACGTCTCTCTTCACTATGTTAGCTTTGGGTATATTATAATAGGTTTTTGTTATGTTGATATATGCTCTTTCCTTCTAGAGCTAATTTATCAAGTAATTTTATCATGAAAAGATGTTTTGATTTTTATCAAATGCATTATCAGCGTTTATTGAGATGCTCAATTATATGATTTTTGTCATTCATTGTGCTTTGGTGTGTCATGTTCCCTGCTTGCATCCTTAGGGTAAGTTGTACTTGGTCATGCTGAAAACCCTTCTTAATATGCGGGTGGGCTCAGTTAGCAGTTTTGTTGAAGAACTTTGCATTTAAGTGTATCAAGAATATTGGCCTATAGTTTCCTATTTTTTGAAGTTCCTTTGTTGATGAAATAGTAATAGAAGTGAGTTTGTTAACATCAAACAAATATTTGTTAAGTGAATTAATCAATTAATTTTTAAAGCTCATTCTAATACCTAGATGTATAAATATTTTAAATCAAGGAGTAATGTCCCATTTTATGAAATTCAGCAGGTAGAAAAAATTATTAAAAGGATTATTAATGGGTACTTTATGTCAATAGCCATAAAAACCTTTCCAGACTTTAAAGTCAATGATTTTGATTATAATCCGGGGAAGATGGCGACCGGGTGAGCAGCAAGGGAGCGAACCTCCTTAATAAACACCACCAGCTCGAGACAGACTTGGTGAGCGTGAATGCCGGAACCTCGGCTGGGAAGTTTAAACTGGGCGTATTTCTCTGAGATGCCGGGGGAGATGTGGTAGGGCGGACCAGGCTGCCGGGGCGAGATGTGGGAAAGTCCCAG